>JAHKKF010497534.1:0-23097 GCA_019740295.1 Labeo calbasu | reverse complement strand
CCACCCATCCAGCCATCCATCCATTCATCCATCAATCCATCCACAACCACCCAACCATCCACCCACCAACCCACCCATCCATCCATGCATCCATCCATCATAAATCCATCCATCTACCCAACCACCCATCCATCCACAATCACACACCCACCTACCCATCCATCCATGCATCTATCCATCATAAATCCATCCATCTACCCAACCACCCATCCATCCACAATCACACACCCACCTACCCATCCATCCATGCATCCATCCATCCATGTTTTTATGTATTGTTATAAGAATATCCTTTGGTGCTTTTGACTGAACTGAATACACTTAATTATATGGCTAAAATAAGCCCTGAGTACAAATGCTTTTCCATAGCATTGTTTCTGTTCAGCTGTTAAAATAGTTGGGGTGTAGCTGAGGCATTTTCAATCATGTCCTGTCACCACGTAACATGCAGTGACTTGCTCCGCTGATCTACTGTATGTGGCTCCGGCACCCTTGTGTTCTTTCAGCAGATAAAACAAGTGGATTTGGTTTGTTTGTCTCATATTTACTCTAGGGCTCAGGCTCTGTGGCGAGGGGATAGCTGCGTTTCATATTTGTCATGGCCGGCTGAGAGCCGGAGCATATTGCAGGTGTAACTCAGACCCCTCCTTAGACAGATTGTTTCCCCCCATGACTATGAGTTATTGCAAGGGACCACATTTCTGTCAACAAGCCCAGCTCAGGGACCAACCAATCATAATCTAATCTTCTGAATGGGCTCAGTGTTGTGGGTGATTGAAATTGTTTATTGTACGTGGCACAACATTTCAAGTCCTGATTAAAAGAAAATATACACAGGGCCTCATATTGACCTGTGCACTTTTTAAGGCATTTGGGAGTCAAAGGGCAAAGCCGAGATATTTCACAAAAGTCAACCCACAGGCAAACATTATTGAAATGAATGGCTTGTGTAAGCAAGAGATCAGAGATGGTATTTTAATATTCACATTGAGCATTAAAAAGCAGACTGTGCCCTTAAACAGGTGTTTCTGTGTACGTCTGTGTGTGTGTGCACCTGTGTGAGGGTGTGTGTGTTTAAAATCAAACACGCACAGCTGTTTGCTTTCTCTGTGTCCGCAGTGATGAGAGGTTTAGTTCAGATTCTTTCAGGTTGTGTCAGTTGTTTTTAGCATTGTACAAGCATCCCACACCGTGAACACGAGACCATCCTGGAAAAATAAGCCAGCCTTTCTCTATTCATTTGCACAAAGGACACGCAGCGCTCAGAAATAAAGATTTTTTTCTTCTTCTGCTAGCTACTTGTCCTGACAAAATGTTCCCTGGCCCTACCCTAAAAAATAAGTACAATAAATAAACAAATATAATAGAAAATTGTTTAATTTTGTTATATTTATTTATTGATTGTGTCCCTTTGGGGCTTGTAATTATTTAAAATATAGTGTTTTTTTGGTGATTACTCATGATAAATAATGTTAGGTGATGAATTAAGCAATATTTTTTATTTATAGATATACATACAAAATGTTATTGTTATTGTTCAATAAAAATTCTGTATTATTTCATGTAAATGTTATAATAATATTTAATTATTATAATATTCCAAATTATATTTGTTTAATGACATATTTTTGACTTCCAGACATCCAAAATATTTTGATGAATGTTCAGGCCTGTGCTTTCTTGCATGTATTCAGTCTATAATTGCCACAGTTATCCATGTACAGGGTGTAGCGATTAAAGGAGCCATAATGATTTAATGAAGCGTTTGTAGTTTTACTGTACTGACCGTCTGCACTTAGACTTGTGTGACTTAATCTTTGAGACAGGCTCATATTACTGTTGGCATCAACTCGGCAGCCAGACGGAGTACACAAAGCGTTGGCGTCTTACACACAGGTCTTAACTTGTTACCCTTGCTTGCTTTGTGTTTACATACAGTCTGATGTTTTGAATGAACCTGTGTTTCATGAACTGACAAAAGTGTCTAGAAGTCGAGATTATGTACTTAACAGACAAACATAGAATAATGCATAAAATACAGGTATTTTAAATGTCTTTTGATATGTTTACTGCAAATACTTTCACATATATCAATATATATATACTTTAGGTATGAAACAAAGTTTCAAGCAATAAATTCCGTTTTTAGTGACAGATCGCCGTAGTGCCTCCTCTTTACTAGTTATAGCACAAAATAAACATGAATGAACATCAGAAGGTATGTTGTTTCAACCACAGAAAGATGTTAATACACACTATTTTTCAAGTTCAAGTCCACCGCTGTTAATCTACTCTCCTGTCTGGTTTGTTTGTCGGACAAAATGGCAGATTCGCTGTTATGATTGGTCAGTTCGCCTGTCAATAAAACTCAATGGGTCAAGTATACAGTCTGAGTGTTATGAAGCTAAAATCATATTTCATTAACATTTTAGTGAATTTAATTGTAAAATGTTAATGACAACTGACAATTTGCTGATAATTTACTCACCACCTTGTCATCCAAGATGTTTGTCTTTCTTCAGCCATAAAGAAATTATGTTCTTAAAGAAAACATTTCAGGATTTTTCTCAACACAGTTAGGGTACGTCGAAAAACTCCCATCTCATTTTCTCCTCCAACTTCAAAATCATCCTAAATCGCTGCAGAAGTACCGACACAGTGTTTACAAAGTGAACATGCTAAGAAAATCAAACGGCCTTTATAAAAAAAGGTAAAACAGCGACGTAGGACGATTTTGAAGTTGAAGAAGAAAATGAGATGGGAGTTTTTAACTGTATTGAACTGGAATACACAGAGTGCACTCAGAGCTAGACAAGACGAGCATTTGAGGTAGCTAAGAACCTTCTTCTTTGGCTGGGATCATTTGGAGCCCTTTGAAGATGCATTTAAACTGCATTTTGGAAGTTTAAACTTGGGGGCACCATTGACGTCCACTATATGGAGAAAAATCCTGAAATGTTTTCCTCAAAAAACATAATTTCTTTACAACTGAAGAAAGACATGAACATCTTGGATGACAAAAGGGTGAGTAAATTATCTGTACATTTTTGTTTTGGAAGTGAACTTCTCCTTTAATGTTTAGCTTTAGGCTAAGCATTTTCTAAATAGTAGCTGAACAAAAAAAGTAATTTTCCCTACTTCACTTGACAAAACAAAATTGAAAAACTTTCCGCATCTCGCAGCGAAGCATGTGGATCCTACATTATATTGAATGTGCGATCAGACCATGAGATTGTCAAATCCTGTTGCGTTTCGTGCTGCTATGTGACTTCTTTCGGGGGCTGCCGATGTTTCGCTTGTGTCGTAGTCTGACTTTGGGGTATTTGCGGCAGCGGTCCCTGGGAGAAGACTTTGATGTGCCTTTGAAATACCATTTAGCCTCGGGCTCTCTCGCTGTGATCTCGTATTAAGACCCACCAGGCTTGTATGTTTTTCACCACGGTCGTGTTTATCTCGTCCCATTAGCGACGAAGCCTCCGGTGCCTGTGTTCTCCTTTTCTCAAGCACGCCGGCCCTAGAGTCGAAACCGAACGCTGCTTTGGTTTGGAAAGAGCCTGATCAGATTTGATGGAGAGGAAAGGGATTAAAGAATGCGAAAGCAAATGACGTACGCGCAAGGAGGTCAGCGCGCTTGTCCAACCCCTCCGTATGTCATTCTCAGAGTTTGCGAGTGAGCCTGGTGAAATGTAATGGCTGTGAAATGAAAGGTGAGGCTGCAGTCTTGGCTCATTCGTCAAACGATGGGTTACGGGCAAACGCGGACCGTCGGAGCTTTCGCTCCTAGAGTCTGCAGCTGTCATTTTAGGAGTCTGTACGGGTGTGTAAATCAGAGAAGATTTGTGTTTGAGCTAAGCGGAGACTGAAGGCAAGGTGCCGCCTCATGCAGAACCGGTCGCTTTATCCTGTAGGCCACATGTAACACACTGGCTCTCACTGGTGCTATTGATTTAATATTGAGGCAATCTGTGCTCCAGTGGGGAGACATATATGGGAAATACAGGCTATAAATGCCAGGGCTTGTGTTTAAAATGATGAATAAGAGAAAACCGCATTACTCGTGTAGCATGGGAGAATTTCAAGCCAAAAACACTACCGTGCAGAAGATTGAGGGTCAGAACGATTTTTTTTTTTTAAGGCGAAATGAATGCTTTTTGATCAAAAGTGGCATTTGTAATGTTAGAAAAGATTTCTATTTTTAAAAAAAATGCTGCTTTTAAACTTTCATTCATCAAAGCATCCCGAAGAAAGTAAGTTTTAACAAAAATATTAAGCAGCACAAATGTTTTCAACATTCAAAATAATCAGAAATGTTTCTTAAGCAGCAAATCAGAATATTATACTGATTTCTGAAGGATCATGTGACACTGAAGACTGGAGTAATGATGCTAAAAATTGTGTTTGTTTTAAAATAAATTGCTGGTAAGTATAAGATACTTCTTTTAAACATTAAAAAGTTTTATAAAAACTTTTTAACTGTAGTGTACTTGAACACAAGAAGTATTTAAAAATGAATGTCATTACATTAAATGCAAAATATCCAACCGAGAGGCATCTGGAAATAAATGATACTGAAGCTTTTTTTTTTTTCACAGCTAACTTCATTTTACTGTGACGGAAGGCCCAGATTGTAGCCAAATTGATGTTCGTTCTGGTTAACTCCTCTTTTTTATTTGTATTTTGTTATTGTTTTCTGCATGAAGTCCAGTTGAGTGCTTTTGCTGATACCAAGCATCTGTCATTTTATATTAGATTAGGTTTCAAATCCATTGCTGATGAATGCAGAGCCAGCGCAATTAAAAATACTTGTGTAATCAAACATTCATTTTAAGAATTTATTTGTTGATACTTACAGTGTTTGAAATTACACCAAAGAGTGCCAAAGAGTGTTTATGCGCGTCAGTTGGGAAAAATATACACTCATAAAAGTAAAAACGGCCATGAAAATTGGTAAGATGTTCATTTCTGACACTAATTTGAATGGCCAGCTGCTCATTTCTCGAAACGTTCTGTCAACATTTGCATTCATTTTTTATTAGAGACAACAGTTTGTTTCTCGGGAATATGTCTCAAGCAAAGATCTGGTTCATTTGTACACTTGTCTGCACTCTGTCATGTACAGCTGATGTCATAAGTTTACATATACCTGTTAATTTTTGTTTTACCAAAATAAGAGGGATCATGCAAAATGCATGTTATTGTTTATTTAGTGCTGACCTGAATGAGATATTTCACATAAAAGATGTTTACATATAGTCCACAAGAGAAAATAATCGTTGAATTTATAAAAATGACCTCATTCAAAAATTTACATAAGCTTGCGTTGTTACCTGAATGATCTACAGCTGTTTTTTTTGTTTGTTTGTTTGTTTGTTTTGGTTTGTTTTTTTTAGTGGTAGTCACATTTAATGATAGTCATGAGTCACGTGTTTGTCCTGAACAATTCAGCTGCCCACTGAAAAATCTTTTAGGTCCTACAAATTATTTGGTTTTTCAGCATTTTTGTGTATTCAGACCCTTTCCAACAATGACTGTATGATTTTGAGATCCAGATCTTTTCACACTGAGGACAACTATGGGACTCATATGCAACTATTACATAAGGTTCAAACACTCACTGATGCTCCAGAAGGAAAAATGGTGCATTAAGAGCTGGGGGTGTAAACTTTTGAACAGAATGAAGATGTGTGCATTTTTCTTATTTTGCCTAAATATCATATATATATATTTTTTTCCATTTAGTACTTCCCCGCAGAAGCTACAGAAGAGACAAAATAAGTTAAATGTACCCTGATCTTCCAATTCAAAAAGTTTTCACCCCCCGGCTCTTGATGCATTGTGTTTCCTTCAGGACCATCAATGAACATTTGAACCTTTTTTTATTTTGCAGATTCTGCAAGGTGTATGTAAACTTTTGACTTCAACTGTATGTACATTGTTTTTCAACAGTATGTGTATTATTGTGTAATGTTAAGGGATAGTTCACTCGAAAAATACAAATTCGGTCATTAATTAATCATCCTCATGTTGTTCCAAACCCATAAGACCGTTCATCTTCAGATCAAAAAGATATTTTTGATGAAATCCGAGAGCTTTCTGACCCTGCATTGACAGCAATGCAAATACCACGTTCAAGGCCCAGAAAGACATTGTTAAAATAGTCCATGTGACATCAGTGGTTCAACCTTAATTTTTTTGAAGCTGCGAGAATACTTTTTGCACGCAACAAAAACAAAAATTTAGACCAATTTCTCACACAAAGATACAGTAAGACTTGGAATATAGTGTAAACCATATGGAATATTTCTGATATTTTAATGATGCTTTTGTGTTTGTTCCTCAGCTTTAAAGTTATACAAGTTTACAAGGACGTGAGTAAATGAATGAATTAATCATTATTCAGTAATCATTATAATCAATATTCAGCTGTTTGAAATGTGAGCCACGTTCTGGAGTTTTTCCCAACTTTATTGAACGGCACACTTCTATACATATTGCATCTAAGTCAACAGTAGAAAAATCTCCCTGCAGCTTGAACTTTGAAAGCACACCAAGAAATAAAAAACCTTGACCAGGTACAAACATTGATCCAGTCGGTTGGCCAATTACCGTAACATTGTGTACAATTCTCAGCACAGGCGGCAAAGAGGATTTCCTTCATCAACACAAGGTCGAAATGATGCTCTGGGTAGAATATTGGTGCTGGAGGTTAAATGTATGTACTGGTGCTGGGCATGAAGGGTGTCCGTTTCTGTCTCACGGGTTGATGCCTTTAGTCTTGTGTCCCTGCTTCCATTTGTCAAGTCGGAGAAACATAGTTCTCTGATTTGAAGTGAATCAAAGATATCCGTTCTTGAAAAAATACAATCCTTTCACAGTTTGCTCTGTACGTACAGTACGTCCTGATTTATTGCTGTTAACTGTATCTGAAGAGTTTAATAAAGCCTTAGTGTAATTAATGGCTTTAATGACTTTAAAAAGAGATTTTGTGCAGGTACTCATTTGTTAAAAGAATAGACAGATCTTTCAGTGAAAGAATGTGCCACATGCTGACAGGCTTTTCAATAGTTATTATATTTAACTGGAATTCTATGAGGTGATTTACTTGATTTTAGTGCGGTGGGTTCTTCTAACTTGTGCTTTGGCTGATCGCCCAGCCCATCTTGTGTTTTTGTGAGGAGATTTTGGTCAAGCTGAAATGCATGTGGTGTTGAAGCTCTCTATTACTGACAATAATTCAATAATTCACACAGATTGCATCCTGTCCAAGGTGAGCGCGTCGTCCTGTGGCTCCACCTCATTCTGCATGCAACTCCATCAGTGCCAGGCCGGAATTGTCATGAAAGATGACAGCACTGCGGCGGCAATATGAAGGCCATTTTTTACTGACTTTTAGAGACTGCTTTCACAGAATCACAGTTGTCTCGAGGGAATAAGGCCATTTAAGTCTGGTGATAGAGGAATGTTTTCATATTGCATCAGTCCCCTAGTTGATCTCTGTTTTGTGGCATTTGGTGTCAGACTTTCAAAAGTGAAGGATTGGTACCAGTTTAATGGCTTTCATCTCAGCTTACTAAATGAAGTCTGAGCTCTGCTTTGCCATTTTTGATCAAAGGAATTCTATAAGAGATATTTATGCATTGTATTAAATATGTAGTTTGTTCGTTAATAATGGAAAGTATATGTAAATCTGTATTCATGGCCATGTTAAAATCACTGACAAATGGCATTAAGTGACTTTTGTACGTTGTTTAAGCAGCAATATATTTCTGTGTATGTGTGTGTATTGCTATTTTTAGTTACTAACACATTTCATTATTATCCAAAATATGACATAATAATATAGACCTATGCGCGTGCATAGTGGTTGCAAAAAACACTGGTAACAAGTGGAGGTAAAGGGATAAAATCCATGGAATAAGAGAAAAAAATATTTTTGTGCCTTCCGATGTCAAAAACGAAATGCAAATAATTTTTATAGAATACTGTCGTCAAAGACGCCATTTGAAGCTAAATGCAGACGTACTATCAATGAAAATTGCTATGATTATTCTACTTTTAAAGCAGAAATTTGATTTAAACAATAGGTCTATATAATATTCACATGTGCTGTTCATAGGGGACGTATTGTATTGGCCCTACAGCATAAAATATTATTTAAACATTTTTACGTAACGTTTGTTTATTTTATCTCACAATTCTGACTTTTTTTTCTCGCAAATGCAAGTATATATCTCCTAATTCAGACTTTATAACTCGATTTATCTCAAAAATAGTGAGTTTGTCAATTCTGAGGGGGAAAAAAGCCAGAAGTGTGGGACATAAACTCCTATTCTGAGACGAGGGGAAAAGAGAGAATGTCGAGTTGTTTTTCCTTATTGGAATTGTGAGATATAATCTTGGAATTGCAAGAATAAAGTCAGAATTTTGAAATCTAAAATCAAATTTACCTTTTTTTTTATTCTTTTATTCCATTGCTCAAATGTCATTTTCTGTCACCAGATAGGCTCCGCCCACAAAAACGTCATCCCTGTTTTGAATCTGTAAGACTATATCACTATCTAACGTCAATTTTGTTAAATAACAGTGCGTATTACTGAGTGACAAGCTCTTGTAATATGCGGTAAACATTTTTAAAATTACATCTAATCTATAAAATCTATAATCTTTTTAAATGTAACTATTTTGTACCGTATCTGTGTAATTCTCTAGCTGTAAAGGCTTTCTCTCTGGGGTTTTCTGCAACCATAATGTGCGCACATCCTGAATATTTACAAATCTATAATTGGTCTATAAAATCTATTATCATGTCGTATTATGTTTATATACACATGATATATACACATTATGTAATAAAAAATTGTGAACACTTCATATTATTAGTACAGTTGACGTCAAATGTTTACTGGCAGAATCTGCAAAATGTTAATTATTTTACCAAAATAAGAGGGATCATACAAAATGCATGCAATTTTTTATTTAATACTGACCTGAATAAGATATTTCACATAAAGGATTTTAACATATAGTCCACAAGAGAAAATAATAGTTGAATTTATAAAAATGACCCCGTTCAGAAGTTTACATACACTTGATTCTTGTTACTGTGCTGTTACCTGAATGATCCACAGCTGTGTTTTTGTGTAGTTATAGTTGTTCATGAGTCCCTTGTTTGTTCTGAACAATTAAACTGCCTGCTGTTCTTCAGAAACAAATCCTTCAGGTCCCACAAATTCTGTGGTTTTTCAGCTTTTTTTGTGTATTTGAACCCTTTCCAACAATGACTATGATTTTGAGATCCATCTTTCTCACACTTCAAGACAAAAGTTCAATTTACCCTGATCTTCAAATTCCAAAAGTTTTCACCCCCTGGCTCTTAATGCATTGTGTTTCCTTCTGGAGCATCAGTTTGAACCTTCTATAATAGTTGCATATGAGTCCCTCAGTTGCCCTCAGTGTAAAAAGATGGATCTCAAAATCATAGTCATTGTTGGAAAGGGTTAAAATTCACAAAAATGCTGAAAAACCACAGAATTTGTGGGACCCAAGGTTTTTTTTAAAAAAACAGCAATAGTCCAAAACGTCATGTATACATCTGCATTTTAAATGGTGTTAGTCCATTCAGATTGATCAGTTTCATAGTCTGTTAAAATACAACTTTGTTGCTGTTCACAATGGAGAATAGGCAGGTCAACCGCCAAACTCTGAATGAAATTAGTGCGTAAAGCACAAAGTGCTGAACTCAAGAGTGTGTGATTAGCCGCTAACAGCTTTTCCACAGTGATGTGCTGTGCTGGAACATTAGGTTGGCTCTTTACACAATTACAGATGACCAGGAGGAGGAATGACAGCCAATGCACTAAGACAGTTTAGCTCACTCACACCTGTGCCCTGCTCCAACACCGCTGCGACTGCCATGGGTCAAGGACTGGATGGAGTATCTATGAAGTAAAAAAGCCAAAACAAGTTGTTAAATTTAAACTCAAGTACATTTATATCACAAGTAAGCATTTAGCAGATGCTTGTATCCAAAATGATGTACAAAAAGAGACAAGCTTTTTTGGTTTCCAGTTAGTTTGTTTTCAGCTGCATCTTGAATGTTTTAGAAAGGAAATGATGTGTACTACGGAATGGAATAAATACGAGATGGGAGGAAAAATATATATTTTAGTGCTTTCTCTCACAATATTATAGTTGGCTAATTATTCTGTATATAAATTGTGGGCATCAGGGAGTCGCCGTTAATATGCAAGGCGCTGAAATTTACTTTTGAAAGGCGCACTCGGTTTTTACTTTCGCTTTCGAGATTCGCGACACATACTCTGTTTATACTATGAAGCGGCAGTACTTAGCACACATTTTACAAGATTAGATGTTAGTCAGTTGTGCTCAGAATCTGCAAACCATTCACCATCATCCTATCAGTCATCTCTCCTTACTCTGTTTATGTGGTAAGTGAAGTTTTATTTACTGTAATGTAATAGGCTAATGCTAGCAAGTGGCTAACCATGTCCCTTCAGTGGCTTCATAAAACAAGTTATTCATTTTCTGTGCCTTTCCGTATACAGATTCACTATTCAGGACACATCCCTGCTCGATACCCAATTCTGTTCTGAACAGAAATTAACTGACCATTCCAATACAAATACAGATTTCACATAAAAGGCGTTTACATATATTCCACAAGCGGAAATAATAGTTTAAAAATAAAAGTTTACATATGCTTGGTTTTTGATTCTGTGTTGCTACCTCACTGATGCTTCAGAAGGAAAAACCATGCATTAAGAGCAGAGGGGTGAAAACTTTTTGAATTTGAAGATCAGAGTAAATTTTACTTTTGTCTTCTGTGAAACAAGTACAGTAAGTGTCTCCTGTAGCTTCTGAAGGGCAGTACTAAATGAAAAAAAAATATGATATTTAGGCAAAATAAGGAAAATGTACACATCTTCATTCTGTTCAAAAGTTTTCACCTCCGGCTCTTAATGCATCGTGTTTCCTTCTGAAGCATCAGTGAGCGTGTGAACCTTCTATAATAGTCGCATATGAGTCACTTAGTAACTCTATTCTGAACAGAAATGAACTGACCTTTCCAATACAAAAGGGATTTTTTGTTATTTTAAGTTCAATTCAGAGCATTAAAACCATGAACACTAATATAAGAAAAAATGCTGAGACTCTTGAACTTATTGGTCAAATTTTCACTGACTTTCTGAACTCAGAGTTTGAGTTTTCATGCAACAGTATTACTGGCGAGGTCCGGGTCTGTTCTCCTGCTGGTGTCTACGGCTCATGTACTCTGCAATAGTTTGTTGGTGCTCTGTGGGAAGCAAATGTAAATGCACGGAATAAGTCATCGCCCCTGGGCAGCCTGCAGTTCCATACATCAGCACAGATGCTGTGAGAGTTCAGACAGGAGCCCACAGCCACGCCAGGTCAGCATGCAAATCAGGCAGATGCGGCACACAAGTCACGTGGCCCGGGACCCAATCAAATCAAAGCGCTGACCCAGCCGAGCGTGAAAATGCCCCCGACTGTCGACCCACGACGGCCACGGGGTTCGTGCTGCTTCTCAGCAAAGGCGACGTGTCACGTCAGGTCATTTATGCATATGTGTTTATGGGTCAATTCAAGAAAGATGCAAAATGACACTGGTAATTCAGCGTTGGAAATATTCAACAGGGTGACTTTGATCAGACTTGTTTTGAAGGACACAAAAAACAACTCCAGAATAAACGTGTGTGGGCTCAGGAAAGCGTCGTTGTCAATTGACTTGACTGTCTGTGACGGTGTGCCGCCATTTCAGAAGGTTCATTTCAATAAGCTGTAAAATGCGAGGAGATCCCCCTGGGGCTGCGAAGCCTTACACAGACAAATGAATGGGTACTATGCTCGCTAATTAGAAATGCATTGAGACTTTCCATTTATTCCATCTGTGCTGATGGAATGCAAAAATCATGACCCAATACGATAGCAAGATTGGTTATTCGAATGTATTTTTCAAAACAGTTTGAGCGAGGCGTGAAAATGAAGCATGAAGAACCCGGAAAGCTTAGGAACAACAGAAAGAGACCGCAGATCATAGCTCACAATAATATGTATGATATTTATATTAATATATACCGTCTCAGATCGGGGTTCACGCTTAAAAATAAAGGTTCCAAAAGGGTGATTTTGCAGTGATGCCATAGAAGAACCATTTTTGGTTCCCCAGAGAACCTTTCATTGAACAGTTCTTAAAAGAACTATTTTGCAGAGCATTTTAAAAATCTAAAGAACCTTTTTCGACTGTACAGAACCTTTTATGCATTTGAAAGGTTCCACGGATGTTCAAGGTTCTTCATGGAACCATCGATGCAAATAAAGAACCTTTATTTTCAAGATTGTTGGTACAATGTATTTATTTAATTAATTTATTTATTTATTAAGTTCACAACGACTATGTTTGCTAAAATGACAGTAATTTTGTAAAATACTAATACTTTAACTTTTTTTATTTTAATATAATTTAATTTGTAGTTTTATGTGTCACAAGACCTTTCAAAAATCTAATATGCAGGTTTTTTATGCGGATTTGGTGCTCACAAAACGTTTCTGAACAGAACAGAGCGTTTAAAAGAGCAACGTTTATTTAAAATATAATTTTTTTATATAACGTAAACAGTTTTACTGGTACTTTTGATCAGTTTAATGCTTCCTCTTGGAATAAAAATATTGATTTCTTTTAAAAAATGAAAAGAAAAGAGCAATAGAGCAATGTGTTTTAATCAGAGAAATTGGTTTAGAAGTAAAAAATAAATAAATACATAAATAAAAAAGTGAAAAGTTCCATTGTCTGATATGTTTAAGCCATCAGAATATTCAGTTTGAATCAAATTTATTTGTTTATCACTTTTCACAATACATACTGTTTCAAACATGGACTGTAAAAAACATGGACGTAGTGTCCGTGACATCACCCGTAGGTTTCTGAAGAGCATTTTTGAAGCTTTTAGTGGGCGGGAGTCAGCCGTCGCCATCTTGGAATCGCGTTATTGCAGGTCACTCCCAGATAATCGAAAATGGGCAAATAGGCGGGATGTGGGTGGAGCTGGTTGCTGAAACCACGCCCGCCTAGCGCGACGGTGGTGACAGCAGCGGCAATCCATCTGTCATTTAAGTGGCCACGCCCTAAATTATGCAGAACTTTAAGGCTTCATATAAATATAAACAGATGAGTTATAAAAAAAATTCACCCCCCTCACAGTTGACATGAAGGGCAAAATTAGCTATATAGACCAAAACCACTTTTTGAACCAGGCTGTAAACATATTTTTTCTGCTGTAAAGTTGGGCATTTTAACATGGAGAGTCTATGGGATTGAATCCCTTTGCAGCCAGTCTCTAGTGGCCAGTCGATGAATTGCAGTTTTAGTCACTTCCATGTTGGCTTCAAGAGGGAGACCGGGAGGTTGCCGCTTGGTTTCAAAGCAGCTTCACAAAAAAGTGTCACATGACCCTTCAAAAATCTAAATATATATATCTATATATATTTTATATGAATGCAGATTTGGTGCTCACAAAACACTTCTCATTGATGTACAGAGCATTCAAAAGAACAAACATTTATTTGAAATAGATTTTTAAAAATAATGTCTCTGTCACTTTTAATCAGTTTAATGCTTGCTTTTGGAATAAAAATATGAATTTCTTAAAAAACAAAAACTGAGAAATTGCAAGCAAAGAGAAATTGTGTTTTAATCAGAGAAATTGGTTTAGAAGAGAAAATAAATAAATAAATACCTGAAGATTTCTTCTATCTGATATGTTTCTCAAGCCATCAGAAAATTCAGTTTGAATCAAATTTATTTGTATAACACCTTCAAAAACAAAACAAAACAAAAAAACAGATTTTTCTCCGTATCGATTTTTCACTTTTTTCTTTTTGACATAATAACCAGCATACCATTTTTCTACATTTGTTTTGTTCCTACAGTGCATGCAGTGCAGCTTTACACAATAAATAAAAAAATAAATGCAGTATGCAGCTATAAGATAATAAAGGTTTCGAAGCCAGTTCAGAATGCTTCAAGGGACGAGCTGCCACAGGAAAAATAGCTTAAGCACATTCCTCGGGCCGCACGCTCATAACACACAGATGTCAGCTGAGAAAATGTGACAAACGCATCTCAGATCCCTCAGACGTGGTAATAACTCTAGTCTGAAGGTGAAGCTGGCCACCATTGATTGAATTGAATCAGTAATTCTGTCAGACTAGCCTGAATGATTTTTTTTTTTTTGCTTCCAGACACCCAGAGTGAGGCACAATGTTTTAGTGCCACAGGTTACAGGCCACGTTTCCAAATGGAGCACGAGCCAGTTTAATAAAAGATCCTGTGAGATAAGACACCTCATTAACAAGATGAACAGTTAATGACCGCCAGGCCTCTTTTCAGGTGTCATTTCGCAGCTTTGAAAAGGCACAGCGTGAGACTGAATGAAAGACTTCCACGTTTAGCTTTTCAGGTATTGTTGGCCTAACCCTCCTGCCTCCTATGTAAATCAATGGTTCATTTGAAAGTCAAAAACGAAATTGTTTTAGAACCTTGCCACGGTTCCCTTGTTACCATGCCCAGACATTCATGTGACAGAGGGCACGTGAAAATCATGTGCCACACTTTTCTTTATTAGCAATTCTGAAAAAACAATGAAAGAGATGTACCGTCAGATCTTTTCTTTTCCTTTCGTACTACGACATACATCCAAGTAAAATAGATTGCCGAAAAAGAAAAACATGTAGGGTGAGAACTTGGTTCTGTTCAATGTGAGCTCACAGTCATTAAGAAAGAGGCAGAGTTTCAGCTGACTGAATCATTGGAGAAGTCCAGCATATATGACACTGGACCACAAAACCAGTCACAAGTAGCACGGGTATATTTGTAGCAATAGCCAACAATACATTGTATGGGTCAAAATTATCGATTTTACTTTTATGCCACAAATCATTAGTATATTAAGTAAAGATCATTTTCAATAAAGATATTTTGTACATTTCGTACCGTAAATGTATCAAAACTTAATTTTTGATTAATAATATGCATTGCTAAGAACTTCATTTGGACAACTTTAAAGGCAATTTTCTTAAATTATTTTAGATTTTCAAATAATTGTGTCTCGGCCAAATATTGTCCTATCATAACGAACCATACATCGATAGAAAGCTTTCATATGACGTATAAATCTCAGTTTAAAAAATTGACCCTTATGACTGGTTTTGTGGTCCAGGGTTACAATTATTACCCAAGAGAAGTTTTAAAGAGTTTCACTGGAAGGTCAAATTTTGATTACAAATTTTGAGTTCATAATTAAAAAAAGAAAGAAAGAAAGAAAAACAAGAAAAGAAAAGCATGTATGTTCACGATAAGATGAAAAACATGAATTTAAAAAAATAGATAGGAAATGAATTCGTAAAAATAGGGCACAATGTACAGTGTTAATATAAAAGAATTTTCCGTATTTATTTTCACAGTTTTATTTTTAAATTTATTTGTTTTTTAACCCATATTCTGATGGATAATATCCTGGCAGGAAATAATCAGCATATCTTTTCCAAGTTTATTATGAGATATTTAGATTTTGTATTGAAAAATACAAGCAAAAGCAAGACAAATATGTGTTTATTTATTTTAAGTTTTAATAAGTAAGAAGTATTTGTTATGGAGCTAAAATGTTAAAACTTGTGGTCTGTCATCTTTTATTCATTTGTTTGTATACAGTAGTCAACATTTGAAGTGGATCAAAAAAGATCATCAAAATTGTCCTAAGACAAGAATGGGTATTGTTTTTGGTTTTAGGACAACTTTGATGAAAGGTTTTGATCCACTTCAAATGTTGACTACTATATAAAAATATTGATTTCTTGATTTTAATCGATTCATAAATCCCAAGAGTTAGTCTAGATTACTCTAGCCTGTTTTCAGTTCATGAACGGAACATTTTTGCGCCCCTCCCATCCAATAAATCATAATAAGCTTTGTGCTTTGTTACTTCTGATATGAAAGATTTCAAATTCTGTCCATTTTATTATAATATTCAAACAATAAATGTTGTTTTGCCATTGTTTAATGTGGAGTGACAGATCGTTGCAGCGCCTCACTTCAAGAGAAGCAGCAATAAAATCACATTTACCTCAGAAAATATATTCTGACCATAAATTCAGTAGCCAGCTAGAAAAAAAAAAAAAAAAAAATCAATCAGCTAGAAAAAAATAACACTAAAGAGGAGCATTTTGCTAAATATTTGCACTATGTAACATATTAATTATAATTTTTACTTTCTTCAGTGTTTAATTTATGATGACTGAATCCAACAAGCTTTTATGACCGCCAGTATTTAAATGTTGATATTTCAAAAAATGAATTGGAGTAGAAATGTAATTATGTAATTGTAGTTTTACTATTATAAAAACTTCATTGAGTGTAATTTAAGCGACTGTATATTATCTTTGACCTCTAGTTCTCAGTTCCTTGTATGTATCCTCCCAGGCTGTATTTAGTGAATGACAATGGTTAGGTTCGGGTTTTATTGACAAAGGCTCGTTTTAAGCAGCTTTGTGTCAGCGAGCGCTAATGGAAGAGCATTGGTCCGAGCGTGACTGCTTTATTATTGGTAATCCTTTCAAAGACCATCAGAATAAATCCTCCTCTTCCGTCTCTTGTTCCAACACTTGATTCACTGCTGCCTTTATGAGTTTGTTGCTTTTGTGTCAATAATTATGCCACACTTATTGCTATTTACTCTAGTTGCTAAGTGGGGAAATTGTCCTCTTTGCTTTGCACCGAGAATGTGCAGTTGCAAATCTTGTGTCTCTAATTGTGATATTTTTCCCCGTAGACAATTCGCCCCCAACATCCGCGAAGGACAATTAAGAGGCGAGTTTTTCTGCCGTATTGCAGAGAGCCGCGCTAATTAATTAGCATGGTGTAAATGAACGCGCCGCTGCCTCTTGCTGGCTCCACACAGTTAGTTTAGTGCTTTAAAGACTATCATTAACGTTGTTTTCATGCGCTTCTGATTGGACGAACACCTATGGTGAGAAAAGAAAGTATAGTTAGATGAGTGCTGAAATAGCATCCGTAACCCGCTAAGCTGTTGGCAGGTTTCTTCACGCTGTGCGCCAGTTGAGTCAGGGGCGATGCTAACTGGGCTTGTCTATCATGCTAACGAAACTCCAGTGAGCCGCTATAACAGTTCGTTTTCTCTTTCTCCTGTTTAGACAGCTCGCTTTCGGCACTTCTTTTGTAAAACCTACCAAGTGAGGGTAAACAATGTTGATCAATTATACGAAGACAACCTTTTCTTTTCACTCTATCAGTCGTTTTTCTCCTCACAGGGCTGCGCTCGGTAATTAGGCTATTCTCTTTAGCGGCACTCTATGCTTTCACTCCGTCTACACGAAATACCTGTGCCGAATCGATATGCGTGGGCACGATTGGGATTATTCACTGTACACATAAAATATTCAAAACGTGAAAACCGAGCGACCGAGTTAATTGTCTTCGGGGAGACTCGACGCACCTGTCAGACGTGCCGGTAAAGGTTCGGGTAATGCTGTCCTGCGGAGGAAGACAGCGAAACGCTCCCCGTGTTCTTGAATGATTTAGAGGCTGACCTTACTGCTGTTCCTCAGCGCCTAGACAGGTGCAGCACTTCTTCCCCGGCATGAGGACAATCTGTGCACTGCTGTTTGCCACAGATTTACTGTCCTGCCTGGACAAAGACTGGTGTCCGGTGTAGTTTATGGTTTGCAGCAATGCTCTATACCGGATTAACTCGAGATCCCTCTGTTCCTCGTAACACAGGTACCGTCAGCATCACTGGCCTGGAGCTGGTAATGAGTCGCTCTTCTTTTATAAGGCCACTGTTAGGAACTGGCCTGCTATTAACTTTATAGCAAGAATCACCGTGGCACTTGTTAAAGGTCCCGTCACAGAAATGTGCATTTTTCACATCCATGTGTTCCTTTGTGCAGGGCTCTATGTTTTGTTTTCTCTTTAGGAGCACTTGTGCTCCTAACTTTAAAAATTTAGGAGCACAGTCAAAATTTAAGGAGCACCTTCTAATCAATAAATCAAAAAATGTGATCAAAAAATTCCCCTGTGATTTACACAGAATTTTGTTTTTACCTTTGTAAAGGCATTTTTCTAACTTTATTAAAATTATGTCAAATTAAAAAAAAAAAAAAAAGTTATATTTAGGCTTTTCTAATTAAAACAGAAGAAGAACAAGTAGAATAAGAAAAGGTTACCAATCAAATGAAATCAGTATGATCTAAATTAATTTGTACTATAGAGGTGGCACAGAAGAACACAAAAGTGGCTCAGAGCTGGCATGAGTGCAATCTCATGTTGAGATTAATGTTTTAAATATAAAAATTTGAATACAGAAATATTAAACGATATAACGACTGAAAAGATACTTTAAAAATGAACTAAAACTGCCAGTGGCAGCAAGTCACTGATTTAATTACTGAATCATTCATTTGATTCGTTTGAACGGCTGATTCATTTAGGAATAAAGCAAGTGACTGTCTTTATGAATGGGAAATTGAATCATTTACTCACTAGATTTAATTAAAACGCACGTTCATTCATAAACGAAACACCACTGTGTTTGAATGGAGATGTGCAGCGGCTCAGTTGTGACTTGTTTCAGACTACTTTTGCAAAATTAGACAATGGTGTTAACTGTTGTATTAAATTAATATCTCATATACAAACTCTTATAACATAAAACTTGCCTATACATTTGAATCGCTGCATTACTTGAAGAATATTATGTTAGGACTTCAAAACAATTTTAACATGCTGATTTGAAAACTGATCATTTTTGAATGTTAGCATTGCATATCCAACTTCATATGTATGGGATTTCATATTCAAAAGATTTGCTAGGTAGCACAGGCAGCGTGGAGTTGCGCTTGAGAGGTGAAGAGCTCTGATATGAATCCCGTGAAACTATGGTTTGACAAAAGAGTTCTAACCTGCATATAAGAAAGTTAAAATAGCATGGTTGTATCAGCAAATATGTTTTTATCACTTTTGCATTTGTTAACCCTCTCGGGTAGGTTTAAGGTTTGGTGTAGAGGATATTTCCAACAAGATAGAGCATAATCTTCTAGCGACAATTCTGAACTGCCACAATACATACCTAAAGCAATGTAATAAAAACACAGTGATGTGCGCCTGTATCAGTGTAATAAAAACATGCCAGGGTCACATATTGAACTTGTTTTAGAAGCCGTACATTTCACTTTGAAGCTCCCACGAAACATGCAGTGAGGTATGTTGCAGAAACATATTTAGAGGCATGTATTTCCAGTGAGCCTTGGTTGTCTCCTATCATTTTTGTCCATCCACTGAAAGTCCATGCAAGCAACTTTTATGCATTAAATGTTAAAAAAGAAAACCACAAAAGTAATCTATATGAATCAAACATAGATGCAAAGATAGTTATGTGGAACAACATTTTGGGCCAATTAGACTTTGATGCAACATGTCAACTGTGGAAAGTGAGCTATTGTCAAGATATCTCGACTTTAGAGGTGGGAAGCTTTGAATATGATTTCAGTTTATTAGCAACAGCGTGGCACAAAAATCAGAAAGAAAAGTAGAAAAATAAGCAAAAAAAGTGAAAAGCTCTATTGCTTTTGTTCTGTTTTAATAAAATGCTTGAAGGGGTTATGAACTGCCTTCTTTTATTATTTTGTACTGTTCTCTGAGGGCCACTTATAATGTTATCAAGATTTTTAGATCAAAAAAAGTCATCATTTAGAAGTAATAGGCTATTTTCTGTGCTGTTTGGACCCCCTCATCGAAACGCTCTGTTTGAATAGGTGTGGCGGATTGTAGACTTGGAAGTAAATGCCCACTGTTGTGATTGGCTAACACTTGTGTATGTTTGACAGCCTGCTGTGATTTAGGTTAAAAACCCATAAAGTACATATCAAAAGTTATAGTGACCATGTCATAAAAACAGTTACTCACACTGTGTAATGCGACATTACTGTCAGATCCAGTGTACACTGTAAAAAACAATTTGTTGAGTCAACTTAAAATAATTATTTGTTACCCGGCTGCCTTTAAATTTTAAGTTCAGTAAACTCAAAAAAAAAAAAAAAAAATTAGTCAACTTGAAATGTTAAGTTATACTAAGTGACAACTTAGATATTTGAGTTGATTCAACTTAAAATTTTAAGGCAGCTGTGTTACTTACCCTGCTTTTTAGTTTAACAAACACAAATATCTAAGCTGTCACTTAATACAACTTAACATTTTAAGTTGACTAAACTTATTTGAGTTGACTGAACTTAAAATTTTAAGGCAGCAGGGTAACAAATTATTAGTTTCAGTCTTTCTGAAAATCCTGCTTTGAATTGTACCTTGTTTGTAAGAGAATCTGTGGTAAAATGAAGTGAACAAAGGACCAAGTTCATACTGATGTGGTCTGAACTTCTTTAGAAAGTTCTTCCACTCTTTCCTAGTGTTGGTGGTTTTGTCAGATTGGCTTCAATATGAGCTGTTTTTAGATTAATCTGAAAGTTGTGAAACTTACAGGATGTTTTTATAGTACAGTGACCTCTTACGTGTCAAAAGATCAAGGGAATTTTGATTTCTCCGTGACGCCTTTAAATTCTGTGTTTGTCAAATCAGTTTTCTTTGATGAGATTGATCATGAGCATAATTTCCTTTTGAATGTCTGATTATATATGCAAATAAATTTGTCAACTGTTTCATTAAGCAGAATTATTCATTCATTTTGAATTCCAATCCAGAATCATTTGAAAAAGAATCCCAACACATCAGTGAATAATTTTTCCCCCCAAGCCTATTTGACATTTGCTTTTGCTAATTAGAGCAAAAACTTAGATTAACTTCCAAGGGATGCTTTGATTCTTTGTGTTTCTGTAGCTCAGATGGTGCTAGCAACACCAAGGTCACAGGTTCAATTCCCAGTGATTGCACAAACGAAGCGAAATGTATTGCTCAGATGCACTGTAAGTTACTTTGGACGAAAGCATCTGTCAAATGTATAAAAATATAAATCCCAAATGCATCACGTTGTGCCTGCTTAAGACATGGTGTAAAATGCTAATTATTTCTCCAGAAATTTGCATAGCCTTTGATATATATTTTGGTGAGAAGTGAGAAGCCTCTTGGTAGTGTCCCTCCTCAGAACCACACATCTACAATTCCTTCAGCCCATAAAATGATTCCCACCTCACGCCCAATAGTATATTCACTGCTGATACTGATGTTGCATATGCATGCTTATATTCATAAATGCAATATGCCCCATATGCATACCTCCATATATAGCACGCAAAAAGCAGTACATTAAATGAGTAGCATATACTGCATCCACTGAGATTCTGTAGTGTGCAGACAGTGGACAATCTTCTTATTCTTTTCTTTTTTTCCATTTAATTAAATTTATTAGACTTTATTTATGTTTTATTTGATTATTTAATTTAATTTCCTTTTATTTTAAAATAAATAAAATCGTAGAACGTATTTGTTAATATTATTTAACAGACATGAACTAACACAGAACAGTTGTGTTTTGTACATAATCTTAAAGATTAATAAATACTGTAGCAAATGCATTGCCTAATGTTAAATAATAGGACCTTAAAATGAAATGAAATGAAATGAAATGAAATAAAATAAAATAAAATAAAATAAAATTTTAAAATGTAACTAAAGTTGTTCTTCATATTAAAATTATATTTTAGAAATGTAACTTATTTTTCCATTTCTTGTTGAATGTTGTGTGTCACAGAAATCAGTGTCAAATGACTATGGATGGATTTTATTAACATTTTATTTGGTTATTTAATTTAACTTAATTTTCCATTTTATTTTAAAATAAAATCATAACACTTTGTTAATATTATTTAATAGACATGAGCTAACATGAACTAACACAGAACAGTTGTGTTTTTTGACAATCTTAAACAAAGATGAATAAATACTGTAGGAAGTGCATTACCTAATGTTAAATAATGTTAATAAAATAAAAAATAAAATAAAATAAAATAAAAAAATAAATGTTACAAAGTTGTTCTTCATATTAAAATTATATTTAATTATTTTTGCATTTCTTGTTGAATGTTGTATGTCACAGAAATCTGTGTCAAATGACTATGGATGGATTTTATTTGATTGTTTAATTTAGCTTAATTTTCCATTTTATTTTAAAGTAAATAAAATCGTAACACTTTTTGTTAATATTATTTAATAGACATGAGCTAACATGAACTAATACAAAACAGTTTTTTTTTGACAATCTTAAAGATGAATAAATACTGTAGGAAGTACATTACCTAATGTTAATAAAATAAAAAAATAAAATAAAATAAATTAAAAAACGTAAAATAAAATAATAAATGTTACAAAGTTATTCTTCATATTAAAATTATATTTTAGAAAAGTAAATTATTTTTGCATTTCTTGTTGAATGTTGTATGTCACAGAATTCTGTGTCAAATGACTATGGATGGATTTTATTTGATTATTTAATGTAACTTAAATTTTCCATTTTGTTTTAAAATAAATAAAATTGTAACATTTTTTGATAATATTATTTAACAGACATGAGCTAACATGAACTAACACAGAACAGTTGTGTGTGTGTGTGTGTGTGTGTGTGTGTTTTTTTTTTTTTTTACATAATCTTAAAGATGAATAAATACTGTAGCAAATGCATTACCTAATGTTAAATAATGTTATAAAATAAAATAAAATAAAATAAAATTAAATTAAATTAAATTAAATTAAATTAAATTAAATTAAATTAAATTAAATTAAAATTAAATTAAATTAAATACAAATTTTAAAATGTAACAAAGTTGTTCTTCATATTAAAATTATATTTTAGAAAAGTAAATTATTTTTGCATTTCTTGTTGAATGTTGTACGTCACAGAAATCTGGGTCAAATGACTGTGGATGGATGTCCACTAAAGTGATATGTGACCCTGGATCACAAAACCAGTCGTAAGGGTCATTTTTTCAAAATTGAGATTTATACATCATATGAAAGCTGAATAAATACGCTTTTCATTG
>JAHKKF010497533.1:10000-16608 GCA_019740295.1 Labeo calbasu | reverse complement strand
TTGTCAAAAAAGAAAAAAAAACTCTGAATAAATATTTTAAATTAATTTAAATATTTTACATTTATTTACATTTATTTATTTGTAAGAAATTCAATTGAAAAAAAAAACATTTTGTGTAAAACAGTGTATTGACAGTCTTATCAAATAATAAGTCAAGAATAGAAAATATTCAATGAATATTGTGGCTTGTGAGAAACTTACAAATAAAAATTGGCTAGTTTTAATCCAGTTTTTATTTTTTTTTAAAAACCTGTTGACAATCTTTGCAAAAAGGGAAAAATAATCTGAATAAATATTTTAAATTAATTGCAATATTTCACATTTATTTAAATTTTATTTATTTATTTATTTATTTATTTATTTATTACAAATTAAAAATGGCTATTTTTAATACAGTTTTAATGAAAAAAAAAAAAATCCTTGTAACAGTCTTGTCCAAAAGGAAATAATTATGCTTATTTATAATAAATATTATAAATGAATTTAAATATTTTATATTTATTTGAAAAAAAAAAAAAAAAAATACATTAAAAAAAAATCCTTTTGACAATCTTGCCAAATATTTAAAATTAATTAAAATATTTTACGTTTATTTAAATGTATTTATTTGTGAGAGACTTGCAAATTTAAAAATGGCTATTTTTAATTTTTTTTAATTCCAGTTTTAATGGAGAAAAAATCCTTTTGGCAGTCTTGTCCAAAAGGAACGAATTCTGAATGCATATTATAAATTTGTTTAAATATTTCACATTTATTGAAAACAAATCAATTTTGTATAAAACAGTCTATTGATAGTCTTATCAAACAATAAGTCAAGAAAAGAAAATATATTAATAATCCATTAATAAATAAAAATTAATCCAATTTTTGTTTAAAAGAAAAATCCTTTTGACAGTCTTGACAAAACAAAAAAAATTCTGAATAAAAATTATAAATTAATTGAAACACTTCACATGTATTTAAATGTATTTATTTATTTATTTGTGAGAAACTTACAAAAAAGGCTATTTTTAATCAAATTTTAATGAAAAAAAATCCTTTTGACAGTCTTGTCAAAAAGGAAAGATTTCTGAATAAATATTATAAATTAATTTAAATATTTCACTTTATTATTATTAAAAAAGGTGTCATGTTTTAACAGTCATATCAAGTAGTGAGTCAAGAAAAGAAAACAAAATAGCATGAATATTGTGTTTTATGTTGCTTCTGTTCATTCAGCAGTGAAGAGACACAGTGTTTTATATACAGTACAGAAATACAAGACAATATTTCCACAAATATAGTTGTTCATTCTGCAGAAATAGTGCTAGTGTGCCCGTCTGAACAGAAACTGTTGTTAAACCTTTAATCTGTGCGGCAGAACACGTTCTGTTCATTCCGCTCCTCCCGTCTCATAGCGCTGATCCGCGGTTATCTAATCGTGTGTTTGGGGTTAGGGTGTGTGTGTGTGTTTAGGGTGTGCTTGTCGACTCCCTCGCGGTCCCGTGTCGAAGATTCCTCAGATCCAGGAATAGCGTTCCTGAATGTGGGGGAGGGTCTGGAAGCGCCGCTCCACCCAGACGAAGCATTCCGATCGGAATTACAGAGTGGAGTCGTCAAACGTGACGGATTCCCATCGGAGCATCGACGCTCCTTCTGGTTTTTCTCACTGCGTGTCAATAAAAGCCAGTAAGACTAAGAGCTAAAGAGCGGCAGAGCCTCTGTGTCTAAAACCTTTACAATCCAATGGATGCACATTGAAGGAACTTTTATGTTATATTGTTTCTGCAATATTTGACTTTCAATTGTATTTTGTACATTTCCTACCGTAAATATATCAAAACTTAATTTTTTATTAGTAATATGCATTGCTAAGAACTTCATTTGGACAACTTTAAAGGCGATTTACTCAATATTTTGATTGTTTTGCATCCAAATATTGTCCTGTACTAACAAAGCACACATCAATGGAAAGCTTATTTATTTATTTGGGTTTATTTTCGTATATTTAACGCTGCTCAAAAGAGACATATAGACATTCACGCAACAAATGCACAATGCAAATGGCCTACGTGAAGTATAATTAAAGTATAATTATAAATAAAAAATAAGGAGCTCATTATAGGTTACAGCAGCAATATGACAAAAAAATCATTATTGTCTATTATTAAATTTAAAAAAAACAATTTTGCATAAAACAGAATGAATATTGTGCTTTGTAAGAAACTTACAAATAAAAATGGGATATTTTTAATCTAATTTTTAATTTAAAAAATCCTTTTGAGAGTCTTGTCAAAAAGTTACAGAAATCTGAATAAATATTATAAATTCATTTAAATGTTTTGCTTTTATTGAAATTTATTTATTAGTGATAAACTTACAAAAAATTGCTATTTTTAATCCAGTTTTAATGAAAAAATCATTTTGACAGTCTTGTCAAAAGGGGAAAAAAATCTGAATAAATATTATTAATATTATTAATATTAAAATTGAATTAAAAAAATGTATTTTGTATAAAACATTCACATTTAATGCTGCTCAAAAGAGACATATAGACATATTCACACAACAATGCATAATGCAAATGCCCCACATGAAGTATAATTAATTAAATTATAATTAAAGTATAGTAATAAATAAAAAATAAGGAGCTTATTATAGGTTACAGCAGCAATATGACAAAAAATCATTATTGTCTACGATTAAATTTAAAAAAATCAATTTTGTATAAAACAAGTCAGTCTTGACAGTCTTATTAAATAAGTCAAGAAAAGAAAATATATTTAATGAATATTGTGCATTGTGAGAAACTTAAAAATAAAAATTGGCTATTTTTAATCTAATTTTTAATTTAAAAAATCCTTTTGAGAGTCTCAAAAGAATAAATATTATAAATTCATTTACATGTTTTGCATTTATTTAAATTTATTTATTAGTGATAAACTTACAAAAAATGGCTATTTTTAATCCAATTTTAATGAAAAAAATAATTTTGACAGTCTTGTCAAAAAGGGAAAAAAATCTGAATAAATATTATAAACTCATTTAAATGTTTTACATTTATTTAAATGTATTTGTGAAAATTTCAATTAAAAAATCAATTTTGTATAAAACAGTGATATTTAATGCTGCTCAAAAGGGACATATAGACATATTCACACAACAAATGCATAATGCAAATGGCCTACATGAAGTATAATTAGTTAAATTATAATTAAAAATTAAAAAATAAATAAAAATTAAGGAGCTTATTATAGGTCACAGCAGCAATATGACAAAAAAATCATTATTGTCTATTATTACATTTTAAAAAATCAATTTGTATAAAACAGTCTATTGACAGTCTTAACAAATAATCAAGTCAAGAAAAAGAAAATATATTCAATGAATATTGTGCTTTGTGAGAAATAGAAATTGGCTATTTTTAATCCAATTTTTAATTGAAAAAATCCTTTTGAGAGTCTTGTCAAAAAGGAAAATTTTCTGATTTAAATATTATAAATTAATTTGAATATTTTGCACTTATTTAAATGTATTTATTTGTGAGAAATTCAATTAAAAAAATAAATTTTGTATAAAACAGTCATATTTAATGCTGCTCAAAAGAGACAGACATTCACACAACAACTGCATAATGCATATAGCCTACATGAAGTATAGTTAATTAAATTAATTAAAGTATAATTATAAATTTAAAATATAAGGATCTCATTACAGATTACAGCAGCAATATGACAAAAAAAAATTTTGTAAAAAATGCAACAATGTTGATTATTAGAAAAAAAAAACAATTTTGTGTTAGGAAAACAGCACATTATGCTGTTTATGAATTTATTTAAAATTTCCGTAGTTGCATCTGATTGCATTGCATTCATAAACTCAACAGAAATTTTGACACACTCTTAAAAATAAAGGCTGTTTATTAGCATTGATGGTTCCACAAAGAACCTTTAACATGCATGGATACATTTATAGTCAAAAAAGGTTTTTTAGATTTTTAAAATGCTCTTTAAATTCTCCAAAAACTCATTAATTTTCAACCCTGGACCTTTTAGATGCAAGAGTGCATGTAAAGATTTAGTTTGCTGCACAGAAGCAAATTCACAGTATGTTGATTTGCTTGCGTTTTCCTGTTCGTCAAAGCGCGAGGAGACGCAGAGTTACACGGACGCACGTCACGTCGGCTCTGATGTGCAGAAACCTGTCTGTGATCTCGGCTTGACCTCTCGCAGACGTTCGCTTTCCTGGAAGTGAACGCAGACGGCAGGTCTGGCCTTGTGCCGACTTGAACGTGACTGCGATCCTGTGAGTGACAGAAAACCTTTGGAGAGCAGGAAAAGAAAACATCATAAACTAGATTTGTATCTAATCTCGATTTTTCGGAAGAAAAATGTGGTTTGCATGTGTGAAACTCACCGCCGGCACCTGCACGAGTCTGTACAACTGCAACGGTGCTGATGGTCTGATATTCTGCTCTCTAGCGTGAGAAATACACATGCTTGTCTTCAAGGAGTAGTTCAGCAAAATTGGCCAAAAATGTGTTCACCCTCAAGCCATCCAAGATTAGGTTGAGTTTATTTGTTCGTAAGATTTGTAGAAATGTGTCATCGCGTCACTTGCTCACCGATGGATGTGAATGGGTGCCGTCAGAACGAGAGTCCAAACGGATGATAAAAACAAAACAGCGGTCCTTGAATCATCTTGAAGACAAAAGCTGAACAAATCCATTAAGACGTCATTAATCCGTTTTGTATTTGTGAAGCTCAAAGTCTGATGTAAATTATGTCTGTTTATTATAGTTGACACATTAGTTTATGAATCAACCCTGAAGAATGAAATCTAACGATTCCTTGTGTGGGAAAACTGATACTGATGACGCTGGTAATATGATGAGTCTCAACGCACGAGATCTAGTTAAGACACCTTGACTAAAATAGATCGGCTGTTTGGTGCTCATGTTTGCTACATGAATTTGGCTCAGATCCACGTTCATGTTTGTGACAAATGTTTATTCTGATCAGTTTTCATGATCTGAATTCTGTGTTTATGTCAGGTGAATGATTATAACCCTGTTTCTGTTAAGAGTATATAGAATCTGGATGAGAACATAAATGTACATAAATCTAAACAAATCAGTAGAAAAACTAAAATATCTCTTTTAGAGTTTTATGTAGTTTTGATTTTTGAATAGAATAAGTACATGAGACGCATGTTTTTGTTTAATCTATACATTTTTAAAGATCTTTTAATTTGGAATGTTTTGTCCTAAAGCATCAAAATTCATTTTTTAATCAAAATTTGTAATTTTTTATGCCAAAGCATTAAAATAGGGGTTATCCTGTATGGTACTTTAAATGATATAAAATTCATAATAATTAAAAAAAAGCAAGTCAGGATAAATTTCAACACTACACAACATTGTTGTTAAGCAGATTTAAAATGTCTTACTTTTTCATGCCAAAGCATTAAAATAAAAGTTTAATATAAAACTGTAACTTAAAGCATTAAATTAGGTATTTTCCTGTATGTGATTAGATTAATCAAATCCTCGAAATCTTGAAATTCATAACTGGAAATAGTCAAATTTATATATAAATAATGTATATTTATTTGTTTATTTATAAAATGCTTTTTACAATACACATTGTATCAAAGCAGCTTTGAAATAAATATTTAATCTGAAATGTAATTCAAAACAAACAATAATTTAATATATTTAATTATTTATTTATTTGTTTGTTTATATTTAGAATTGCAAGACATAAACTCAGAATTCGGATATTTTTTCACCATTTTATGTTTGATGTGTATTTAATTATTTATTTATGTATTTATTTATTAGTATCTATTTATATTTATTTTGTTTATCTTCTCTCTTAAATTCTGAGAAAATAAGTCAGAATTGCAAGACATAAATTCAGAATTAATTTTTTTTCACAATATTTATTTGTTTATTATGACTTGTACATTAAATAAATGTTTAATCTGAAATTTCACCTTTTTAATACCAAAGCATTAAAACAACTGATATTTTCAGTGATTACATTGATTAAATCCTCAAGCAAACCTTGAAATTCCTTTTCAAAACAGCTTATTTAATCTAAATATAACTTCTTTTTATGCTAAAGCATGAAAATAATTGTCATCCTGCACAACATTTTCAATGATTAGATTCGCTAAATCTATAAAATTCATATGAATTGAAAACAGCAAGTAAAGTCAGTTTTTTCACTTTGTTTTAAAGCAGAATTCTTAATATTTTTTTTATTTTAATACTTATTTAAAGATTTGTATCTTTGTTTTGTGCTAAAGCATTCACATAATTTGACTAATGATCTAAATGCCTTACTTTTTATGCCAAAACATTTCAAATAGCTGTTATCCCATATATGTTTAATTTATTAGATTCAAGCAAACTGCAAAATTCATATTCATTGAAAATAGCAAGTCAGATGCATTTCTAGCAGTTTTTTAATGTCAACTGAACTTGTTTTTTTGCAAAAGCATTAAAATAGTTGTTACCCTGTGTGATATTTTCGATGATTAGATCATTCAGTAAATGTATTTATATTGTTTTAAAGCAGCTTTACAGAAAATCACAGTGTTAGTGTTTATAATATCTTCCTGCC
>JAHKKF010497533.1:0-5000 GCA_019740295.1 Labeo calbasu | reverse complement strand
TCTGATCTAGTTGCCAGATATTTGTTCTTTTTTTAATCATAAACTCATTCTCAGAAAACAAGGCTTCTTATTTTATGTTATTTTATTTCTCCGTTAAATGCATCTTAATTTAAGGATCTTTAGACATTTGCACTGGAAAACAAGACAAAAATACTGAGGAACCACTGAATAAAAAATAAAAAGGTAATTGCAACTTTTAACTTGACAATTCTGATGTTTTTCTCGTAACGTAAACTCTTAATTCTGAGAACTTTTATAACTCGCAATTGCAAGTTTACATCTTTTATCTCAAGTTAGAATTCTGAGAGAAAAAAAAAGTCAGAATTGAAAGTTTGTATCACGCAGTTTTGAGAAAAAGTTTGAATTGTTAGATAAAAAGTTGCAATAACCTTTTTTTACATTTTTTTTTATTCAGTGGCGAAAACGGGCTTCCATAGTTTTTGCTGTGTGAATTAAAGTTAAAGTTATTTCCATTTTCCAAGTTTTTATTTTTGTTTTGTTTTTTTGGAAAATTAATTAATTAGGCAGCATTTTTAACAGGGTTTCTGCAGCTCTTAAATACCTTAAAATGTCTCAGAGCAGAAAGTCTTTAATTAAAAAAACCTGGAAAAAATGTTGCATGGATTACTAAACATGAGTTTCTTTCTCAGTGTAAATATCTGTAAACCAAGATACATTTATTTGAGATGCAAACCAGTAAATGCATCTTAATTTAAGAATCTGTAGACATTTGCATTGGAAAAAGACAGAAATACTGAGGAAGAACAGCAGTTTAATGAATACACTGGAAAAAAAAAGTAAAAAGATAACTTTTGCAGCTTTTTATGATAAGTTCTCAGAATTACGTGATTAAAACTCACAATTCAGAGAACTTATCAGTCTTTTTATCCCTTAAAATTGGACTTTATAACTCACAGTGGCGAGTTTACATCTCAGAATTGTGAGAAAAAAGTCAGATTTGCAAGTTTGTGTCATGCAATTCTGAGAAAAAAAGAATTGTTAGATAAAAAGTTGCAAAAACCTTTTTTTATTATTATTTTTTATTAAGTGGCAGAAACAGGCTTTCATGGTTTTTGCTGTGTGAATTAAAGTGAAAGTTATTTTCATTTTTTGTTTGTTGTTGTTGTTGTTTTAAAATTAATTAATTAGGCAGCATTTTAACAGGGTTTCTGCAGGTCTTAAAGGCCTTGAAATGTCTTAAATCAGAGCAGAACATCTTACATTCATAAATTCTTGAAAAAATGTTGCTTGGATTGCTAAACATGAGTTTCTTCCTCAGTATCTTTGTTTTCCAGTGCAAACATCTAAACATCTGTAAATCAAGATACATTTATTTGAGATGCAAACCACTAAATGCATCTGAATTTAAGAATCTGTAGACATTTGCAGTGGAAAAAGACAAAAATACTGAGGAAGAACAGTAGTCTTATGGATAAACTGAAAAAAAAAAATGTAAAAAAGATAATTGCAACTTTTCATGATAAGTTCTCAGAATTACGTGATTAAAACTCACAATTTTGAGAACTTATCAGTCTTTTTATCCCTTAAAATTGGACTTTGTAACTCGCAATGGCGGGTTTGCATCTCAGAATTCTAAGACAAAAGCCAGAATTATGAGGAAAAAAGTCAGATTTGCAAGTTTGCATCATGCAATTCTGAGAAAAAAAGAACTGAAAGATAAAAAGTCGCAATGACCTTTTTTTAAATTATTTTTACTAGGTGGTGGAAATGGGCTTCCATAGTTTTTGATGTGTGAATTAAAGTGATTTCCATATTCTAAGTCTTGTTTGTTTGTTTTGGAAATTGAATTAAAAGTCAACAGATGTAGATCTGGAAAAGTATGTACTTTAAAACTTTGTTAATTCAGCTCATTGTGCTCCCTAGACATGCACCTACTGACGAATTTTGGTTCCCTTCAGTTTATTCATTAAATTGTCTTTACTTGGTTTTAAAAAGGTCTTTAAAAAGGTTCAAATTTACCTTCATTAAACCGGCAGAAACCCAGTTTGCGCCATTACTTGAGGCCCGTTCAAAACGCCCGTTCATTTGAAATCTAGTCTGTAATGAAAGGGTTTGCTTTAATGATTCCCCAGTATTATTTTTATGCATCACATCATCAGATCAGGGTTGTTTGGAGGCATTGACTCCGGCATTATTTGCATGATACGCTCATGTTGAGCGTTCCACGAGACCTCAGGAGACGCCAGAGATTTACTGATGTGTCGATGCAAATCCAGGAGAACAATGAACGCAGACCAACGCGTGTTTCCCCCCGAAGGGCCGTTTAGAGAGACGTGTAACGCAAACCCGCGCGGGACGCGTCGCTGCTGCTATCGATTAAACATCTGAATGAGCATCTTGAGAGAACGTGAGTTGTCATCGGTGCTTCTGCTCAGCGGCTCCCTGCACTTCGCGTTTGACTCTCTTCCACTGCAGGAACCTGTTCCACCGCCAACGGTGAAAAACAGCCGGCGGCTGCGTCTTTACAACCTGATAAATGTTGGTTTTATGGCTCTTGTGAAATAGATTTCAGCAGTCGTGTGCACAAATGAGTGATGGATTTCACCGGCACACGAGACTGTATGAATCACCGTGTTGAGATGAGTGGAGATCCGATGCGGCGGCACGTTATCAGTTCACTATTCTGAAGTGGTCAGATATGAAGGCTATATTTAGCCTGAATCAAAAACTAGAATAACAGGACTGCTCTACGGCCTGTCACATACAAATGATGCCATTTTTTTTCCTCGTCTTTCTGTTGCGCACTTTTAAAAATTTAACATCCATTAAATCTTTCCATTGCACAAAAGGTTCTTTATAGTAGAAAGTGTTGTTCAAAATGTTCTTCACACCAAGAAAAAATGGAGCGAAACCAGTAGTAGTACTGACAGTGTCGTGTAAACATGGCTGAAGATGCAAAAAGAAGAGGAACAGATGAACCGAATCAATTGAGCTAGACATTTAAGCTGGACACGCTCCGACTGATTCAAACTTGTGACATCTTTTCATTTCAAGTGATTCGTTTGCAAAAAACAGATCAAATTAAAAGAGTCATTCGTTTTTGAATTTCGACATCCCTTTTAATGATTTTAAAAAGCATTTAAAAACCATTGCTCCACAACATGATTCACGGTTTCCTAGCGATCCAATCTGATCGTATATCGTGAATCATTTGATTCAGATCTGGACTTTGGAGTAAGTTCTTAAATCTTTCTGCGAATGAATTGATTCAAAATCCACGCTTCAGGTCCTGATCTGAAATGATGGTTTGCGAATCATCCAGTTTGTGACCCACCAGAGTGTGGGTTGCGAATCATTTGATTCAGATCAGGACTTCGGAGCGGGTTTGTGAATCATTTGATTCAGATTGGTTCTTAAATCATTCTGCGAATTAAATGATTCATGAGCCGCGCTACAAGTCCTGACCTGAAATGATGGTTCATGAATCGTTTTTCAGTTCGGGACTTCAACACGTGTGTGTCGTGAATCGTTTGATTCAGATTGGGGCTTCAAAGTGAGTTTGTGAATCAATTGATTTAGATTGGAACTTCGAAGCAGGTTCTTAAATCATTTTGCGAATTAAATGATTTGCGATCCACGCTCCAAGTCCTGATCTAAAATGATGGTTCACGAATCATTATTCAGTTCGTGACTTCAGAGTGTGAGTTGTGAATCATTTGATTCAGATCAGGGATTTGGAGCAAGTTCGTGAATCAATTGGAACTTCAGAGCGGGTTCTTGAATCATTCCACAAATTGAATGATTCCTGATCCGTGCTCCAAGTCCTGATCTGAAATTATGGGTCACAGATTATTATTCAGTAGTGTGTTTCACGAATCATTTGATTCAGATCAGGACTTTGCAGTGGGTTTGCGAATCAGTTGATTTAGATTGTAATTTCAGAGTGAGGTTTTAAATCATTCTGTGAATTGAATGATTCAAACAATAAAATAACTGAGGGCAGTTCTTAAACAGTAAAAAAAAAAAACATAAGTGAGATCTTTGATTGAAGTCCTTGAGAATCAAAACAGTAGTGCTTGAAAAGTCCTTGAAAGTCCTGGAATTTTATTTTACAGTATCTGTATGAATCCTGATTCATGCATTCCCCATGATTCGAACCCATGACCTTAGAGTTGCAAACTTTGTGTTTTGAGAATCTAAAAATGCTTGTAGTTTTGTGTGAGGGGTACGTTTAGGTATAGTTTGTACTGAAGAAAAACCATTACACCAATGGAATGAACCCATAAAAAATGGAAACCCAGTGTGTGTGTGTGTGTGTGTGTGTGTGTGTCAGTGGGGGAGGGTTTGTGGAATGTGTTGCGCTGGTAAAGAGGATCTGCTGAACAAATTCTGCTGGTTGATCTGGTTGAGTAGTGTTGGTTGTTCTCGAACAGGGCAGTTTGTTTTGACTTCTGTTGATGCTCTGGTTTAAAACTTTCCTCAGGTTACACACCTTGAGTGGGATTAGACTGATCCCGTGTGGCTCTGAGATCTCGTACAGCCGCTATCGGATAAACCGCCACTCCTGCTCTGCAGATGATCCGTGCGGCTCCACAGGTGGGATGCGACGACCCAATTATTTGATCTGGATTAGAGATTGACGGGTCATGCTGAGAGAGCAGGACATTCTCACCCGACACATGCAGGGTTCGGTGCTCAGATAAACTCTCATAACTGAGCATTTCTACTCAAACCTGCATTTGCTTTACTACTCAAAACCTCTAGATCTGCATTCACCTTCATGCATTTGGCAGACGCTTCAATGCATTCAATGCATTTTTTGGTTTTATCAGTTTAAACACTCATGGGAATTGAACCAATGACAATGTGCTCTACAAAACTGAAGTGTGCCGTTAAATGGACAGATTTGACTGACTTAAAAACTAATAATTATACATTTAAATAGTATAAATGTAACGTATAAATTTGGAAATATTATAAATATAATCTAAAATTAACATTAAGTGTATCGACATTATAAAGTATTTTTAAAAATAAAA
>JAHKKF010497528.1:0-11638 GCA_019740295.1 Labeo calbasu | reverse complement strand
AATATGTAATATTATATAATAAGTATTAAAAATCAAAATGACAAGATAAACTCAAAATTCTAAAAATGGCAACAAAAAAAACCTCAATTGCGAGGAAAAAAGTCAGAATTGCAATATAAATGTTTCAATTATACATTTTTATATTTTATTCTGTGGTGGAAAAAACTGTTGTGAAATATAAATTATATATAGTTATTTTATAGAATAAATAAAGAATTCTGAGATGTTGTTTGTGAGATAAAAAGAACTTGCAATTGTGAGATAAAAAGTTGCAGTTACCCTTTTTATTTTTTATATTCTTTGGTGGACACACACATACACACACATACACACACACACACACACACACACACACACACACACACACACACACATACACAGGTTTGTTTTTGTGAATTATAGGGACTTTCCAATGACTTCTATTGTTTTAGTACTGTACAACATATTTTTTATAGCCCTACACCAACCCTACAGCTAAAGCTAGCCCTCACAGGAAACTGTGCACATTTTTACTTTCTCTAAAAACTCATTCTGTATGATTTATAAGCCTTTTGAATTATGGGGACACTACAGTGTCCTCATATATCTCACCCTCTCCTTGTAATACCTATGTCATACCCATGTTATTATACAAATTTGTGTCCTGATATGTCACAAAAACATGCACACACACACATACACACACAAACTAAACTGTAAAATCTAAAGAATAAAAAAAAAATCAGAAAAGTTTTGCATCAGAGAAGAAAAATCAAAATTGTAAGATAAACTCAAAAATTCTAATAAACTGTGAATTGTGAAAAAACTCAATTGCAATTTTTTTTTTATATTTTTTATATTTCATATAATTCTGTGGCGATAAAACAATTGTGAGATATAAACTACTGAATATATAGTTATTTTTATAGAATAAATGAATTCAGATATGTTAACTTGCGATTTTAAGATATAAACTGTCAATTCTGTTACAAAAAAAAATCAGAATTTGTTTAAAAAAAGTTAAAAGTTGCAATAGCCCTTTTTATTTTAAATTCTTTGGTGGAATCACACACACACACAAAATAAATTGTGAGATGTAAAGTCAGAGTTCAGAAAAAAATCAGAATAGGCAGAATTGCAAAATGTAAACTCACAACAGAAATGAGATGGAAAAATGGACACCTTTTAGTTTTATTTTGTTTTATTTTAGATGGATTTTTAAATGATTACTGTTAATATTATTGTGAAGAACAACATATTGTGGAAAGCACTTATTTTATGCACTTACGTACTTGGATGCGTTTTGGATTTTATTTACTCCCTTTTATATTATTATTTATTATTTTCAAATGATACGTCAATGTTTTGCGTACATATAAATATTTATTTTTTATTTACAGTATTTTGTTAGCTTTAGAGATTTTTTTAATTATCATTATAAATTGCAGTCATATTTTGTTTTATTTTATATGTTTACATTTTATATTATTATTTTTAAAAATGCATGAATATGAAATGAATATGTATAAATATTCATGCAAGACCTATACATTTTTTGCTGGTTCACCTGCTCAGATATTGTTATGGTTAATGTATGTTTCGTGTAACTGTATGTTGTTCTGCGTGTCTTTTCGAAGTGTTTATTCTTTGTTTTGTGTTTGGTGGTATGAGCAAAAGCAATAATTACCAAAATGAGTTTAAATGTACACATGATTATAGATAAGATTCACACTTTTCCTCATGAGAGATTTAAAGGGTTATGAACCTAATAAAGTGATTCCAGAACAGATTTGTTTTTCACAGCTTTTTTGAGGTGGTACGATGGTATGATGGTTTTGTTGATACACGGTACAATGTTCAGTCAGTATGAGTCAGGGCTCATTTGTCTACACTGAACATTGCATTTGAATGTGTAAGTGCTTCAGGTTTTCCTTGTTTTGTAATCTTCAACACATTTGCGTGACTTGTTTTTCCTCGGCTGATATTAATCACTCCATGATAGTTAATGTCGGAAAATCTGGTGAGTGTTGAACGCTGTGGAGAAGCTGATAAATTCAGACAGTTGAAAAAACGTCTATGGCTGTTTATTAACTCTTTAACTGTCACTGTCCCCCCTGTGGGACGCCTAAGTTTACTGCACCATATTACAAATAAATCCTAATCTAATCATGACAAACTATACATCATTGGAAAGGTCTAAGACTCCTTAATAGACCATATTTTTGTCTTCGAAATTATGTAGGAAAAGTAATAGATTAATATATGTTAAGAGTGCAACTTAAAAAAATCTACATCATAACATGAGTTCTGACCTTTGTCACAAAAGTCTTTTAGAAATTATATCACTTCAAAACTTAAAATCTCTAAATTCATCCTTTGAAAGGCATTTTAAAATCAGACATTGCATTACCACGGAAAATGTACATTAAAATCATATTACAAAATGTTTTCATTCATGAATTATAAAAAATTAAGTCTGGATAGTGCATTTTTATGTCTGTGTTCAAAAATGGGAGTGACAGATAAAGGGTTAAATACTTAAAATAATTTTTTTCCACTTATGTTTCATCTCATATTTGACGGATTTTGTATAAGTCATCATATTATAAATAAGTTTAATTAGTTAATATTTTCAAAGCATAACCAAATTAACCAAAAGATAACCAAATTAGTCCTTTTACAAGCTCTGCCACAACTTCAAAGCTTATGCAAAATTCTGTCTTAAAAACATTAATGTAATTTTAATGTTATTATAAAATATATCGCTTTATAAAAAGTGATTCATCCAGTGAGGTTAGTAAAGGAGTAGTTCACCCAAAAATGAAAAATAGCTGAAAATGTACTCACCCTCAGGTCATCCGAGATGTAGATGAGTTTCTTCATCAGAAGGGATTTGGAGAAAATTAGCATTTCATCACTTGCTCATCAATAAATCCTCTGCAGTGAATGGGTGCCGTCAGAATGAGAGTCCAAACAGCTGATGAAATCATCACGATAATCCACAAGTAATCCACACCACTTCAGTATTCTTGTATTTTAGCCTGAAGCAACGGTTTGAAGCTAAAACGTCTTAATGATGGATTTGTTTCTTTTCGATTCACTAAATGGACTGGCGTCAGAAAGTACATTTTAAGCAAATTTTCATTTTTTGGTGAACTATTCCTTAAGACTTCTATACCAGGCCAAAAGCATCTACTTACAGTAAGAGCATTTTCTTAAAACGTCGTCTGCGCGCTCTCCTTGTCTAGACTTGTAGGGTATGAGTACATGATGTGTCATTCGTTTAGTCTCATATTTTGCCGTGTCTCAAAGAAAACAGCTTAATGGAACTATTCATTATGATGAACTCATGATGTGTCAGTGTTAAACGTATATAATTTGTCTAACAGCCCAAAGCCATTGCTTTTGGTTTTGAGTTAATAGTGCTTTCAGTAAGTAAAACCGGCTGTTATTTGAGCAATGACTCAATGATTAGAAATAGACCGACAGTAGAGTACTTACAACCTCAACCAAAGCCCGAAAAACAAACCAAGAGCTCTTTAAAGGAAATAATGACCAATGTAACCAATGTAGAGTAGTTTATATAAATTATGCAATATTTATCTTTATGTTAAGAGAGAATTTGTTGTATTGCGACGTGTCAGGTTATTTTCAGTGATTATATGTAATAGTTGATTTTATATTTCGATGCACAGTTTAATGATTTCAACATAGTTAAGTGTCAAATATAGCGGTGAATGCAGAATAATTTATCTGATCATTATTGTTGTGTAAATAGTATTATTTTAATATTATAATATTACTATTTTACATTACATAATACATTTGGTATTTATTACTGTAACAAAATGTGCAAAATCATGCTATATGAGTTTGCACTAATTATGGATAAAATCAATGATGTCATATTATGACATCATATTGCATGAATGTTTCCCACAAGCAAAACAGTGTGTGCTTTGTGAGACAAAATTACAGTGAGACTAAATTACAAGTGCTGCATCTGATTCCCAAAAGAGGCCAGACAATAAACTTACTGTTTACTGTGTGTTTGAGACTGTAGTAAGAATTGCAGGAAAAAATCATGAAATTTCGATGTTATTTTGTGTAAATGTGATATAAATAAATAAATAAGCAAACAACTTTTCATAATAATAAATTATTATTATTATTATTATAAACAAAAATGGAAATAAATGTTATATTGTTATTGCTTGTAGAAAAATGCGTTATGAAAATGTTATGTGTGAATGTAAAATACATACATAAATATTTTAAATAAATGTAAAACTTCTAAGAAATGATTATTACAAATATTATAAATTATAAATAAATATTATCTTTTGTAGAAAAAAACATTGTGAAATTGTTATTGTTATGTGTGAATGGAAATAAATAAATGGAAATTTATTTTATTTTTCTATTGTAGAAAAATACATTGTGATATTATAATTATTATGTGTGATGTAAAATAACAAATAAATACATATATTTTTATAATAATAAAAAATTAATATTATTAATATTATTATAAATAAAAATATAAATAAATGTTTTATTGTTATCTCTTGTAGAAAAATTACATAAATAAATAAATAAATAAACATTTTTAAATAAATCTAAAATGATAACTTTTTATAATAAATAATAATAATAATAACTATTATTACTATAAATAAAAATATAAATAAATATTATAAATATTATTGTCTTTTGTAGAAAAAATGCATTGTGAAATTATTGTTACGTGTGAATGTAAATTAAATAAATAAACAAATGTAAAAAATGGAAACTTCTATTTTTCTGTTGTAGAAAAATACACTGCGATATTGTAATTATTATGTGTGATGTAAAATAATAAATGAAAAATAATAACAAGTATAATTTTTTATAATAAATTATTATTATTATTATAAATAAAAATATTTAAGTAAATATAATTATTATTGTTATCTCTTGTAGAAAAAACGATATAAAATTGTCATTATGTGTAAATGTAACAAGTCAACCACAAACACCATCAAACACAAATAAGTAGTTTTAAATAAAAATAAGAACTTGTTACAATAAATATCTATTTTTTTCTCTTGTTAAGAGTCTAATTTTTGTAAGAATTTAATCATGTATTGTAAAAGATATGCATTATAGAAATACAGTAGTAATATAGTGTTATATAATTGGGTATACACTGTAAAAAATATTTTTTAAGTTGTAAATAAAACAAAAATTGAAGTACAAGAAAAAAGTGTTTTTGCCATTTCTTTGTAATTATTTGTGAAATTTACTAGCAGCTTCTTAGTAAAAACGTTTTAAAGCCAAATGTGACTGTAATTGTAAAAAATAATTAGCCTAAATAAATAATTCACTTAACAAGAGTACAGCGCGCCCCCATGAAGCGCTAGCATGTTATCTATGTAGGCAGCTAAAGCTATTGATACACCGCCAGTAGCGCTCAAGTGTTTTCACCAATCCTGGCGACGTCCAAAATCAGCTCCGAATCCCTTGTCCTTGTGCGTTATCCTGTCCGGTTTTTCCCTCATACCTCTACCCAACGTAACGTTAGCCTACTATGTGTGTGAGTGCATGAGTGTGTGTGTGAGAGAGATCGAGCCTTGTTTACAGCGTCAATTCAACAGAGAGAGACTACAGGATCTACTCTACATCTTTCACATCTCCTAAACGAACACAGATCCGATCCTTCACACATCATCCTTGTCCTCCATCGCCCGCGTCTTGAAGGGAAAAATCAAGGTCTGAAATCTCAGACTGAAGATGGTGGGAGGCAGAGAGAGACCATTTTAAAGCCTGGACGGATATTATTTGGTATCTTTCGGAGTTTCTCCACCGAATTTTAGGCCTTTGGAAACGCTGGATGAGAAGTGCTAGGCATCTTGCAGCTGATGAAGATCACACACACATACGCACACTCGTCCAGACTGTTTTAGCCAGCGGATCTAAGCGGGGTTACAGCTAAAAGCTGCCTGCGAGGAGACCTACAACGTGTTTTTCCACATTTTCCCACGACATGGAGCATGGAAGTGCGGATTATCAAGCCGTTACGTGTTTTTCTGGGTTATTTTCGCATATGTCGACGAGGAAAAGCTGTCCAGAATAATATTAAACACATTTAAGAAGAGCGAGAATCAGTGCGGGTGAATCCGCCTCATGGTGAGGGCAGAGCGGGCTGGGTCTGCTGGATAATCTCGCTGGGGTGTCTGGAGGATCATTTATCCCAGCAAAAACACTACAAAGATGGAAGAATTTGGTTTTGTTTGATCACTCACAGCTGTTCTGTATCTATTTTTTGTTTTCAACCCCTCCATAAGGAGGGATAAACCAACTTTGATGATATTTTTGTACTGAGAGAAGACTTCAACAGTCAAGCATCATCCACTTTGAAGGGTTGAGCCGTCTCCCCTCTTTTGCTGTATTTTTAATTATTTTTTAAAACAAGTGTTTGCCTTGTTTTTGTACAGGAATGAGGTCTAGCAGACAGAGGCGATATTGGACCTTGTTTTGTGGTCTGGTCCTGGTCCTTTCTACGCTCTGTCATGGAGAAAGTAAGTTATTCTAGTGATATGGATGCATTTGAATACGATCATCATATCACAAGTGTTGTTGGTCTAAATAGCCGTCACTTTTATTTTGTTTTCAAAGTGTTTTAAGCTTTCACTTGCAGTGTATGGATCAAAATCCAGACCAGCTGTTTTTGAAATGTTACTTGAATGTTTTTACCTGCTTTTGTTCGCTTTAAATGTTTCTTAAAAGAAAAGAAATGGAAACACTCGCATGTTATGCATCACAGGACTGTCTGTGAGTGTTTTGGCTGTGCAAAGTCAAACAAAGTCAAGTTTAGTCATGCTAACGCTGCCATAATAGCAATTTCATAGCTATTTTACTACTGCATCTATCAAATAATGGTAGTATTTGAATCTAGTGTGGTGAATTGTGTTCACAAGTGCGACTGTGTGCACCTGTAGATATAGATCTGCTTTTAGCAGAAGTATAAAAGTCAAATTTGAGTTATCACCACCGTATTAGCAGCATGGGAGTTTTTCCTGGTTAATATAAATCACAAACCAAAAGGTTTTACTTGATTAGTTAAAAGCACTAGTGTTGTTTATCCCTATTCAAACCTGCTTTTCAGTCTTTGAAAGCTTCATATGAAGTGCTCACTAATCTCAAGTTCTGGTATTTAATGCATTAGTAACGTTTCGACCTTCTCATGTTCTCAAGGAATGATTTGCAAGCGTTTGGTCTTGAACACGTTTATGTACAGCTGTAGTAGTCCCACAGCTCTTTAACGTAAACAGATTCCATCGTAGATTTGATAAATCAGTTTCACTTTGACAGTCAAGGCTGGAAAGATTTGCCACTGATTATTATCTGTTGACTTTGGTTAACATGACCAACAGATAGTATTGATAAGTGTGATTACAGTTAGTGAGATTGCTATCAGGGGAGGGCCGGGCACTGTTAGGTTAGGTGGATATGTTGGGACGCTGTGATGTGGTTGCCAGTAAATGAAAGTGTTTTTGGATGACGACACATGTTGGAATAACACTGACATGCTCGGTACGGCGGGGGAAGTTTGTTTACTTGTGACTGTATGTCTCATGTTGTTGATGCTGCGTTGGGTTTGCATGGCTTCTTTGGAAGATGGCACGCAAACATACTGGAAATGAGTCGTTATTGATATTAGTTTAACCCACGTGGGGAATGCAAATTGCCTTTGATTGTCAATGCAAAATCTTTGCATGTATGTGGAAAAACATGCAAGATATTCAGTATTCATTGTTCTGTCTCTTTAAAATCAATAACCCGGGAAAAGCCATTTTTGCTTCCCTTCATGTCTGACCACCACAAAATTTCCATGTTTCCAAGTAAACTGCAAATAAGACCCCCCGATTCATCCGATTCATCAAGAGAGAGAGGAAAAATCTGCGTTTTTAAAATAGAACATGTAAAAACACCCGCTCTAGCAAAACAGACCGGGTTCTGTTGATTGGAAGAGTGAGGAGTTTGTGAAGTCTGTGTAATTGGGTTTTACTGTTAACCCCAGCGGTTGCAGGGCAGCGAGGTAGTGAGGCAGAGGAGGTTCTCAGTGGAAATCCTAAGTATAACCTGTCTCTCTTGGCACGGGATGGTTAAAGATTCCCAGTGGGATGTAAATGTGGCTCAGGTTAACTGGTTGACTTCTCTTAAGACCAGACCATTGGCTTATTTGTTGATCTGCCTTTTGGTTGGTTTAAAGCAGTTTGTGTGTTTCTCTTCATCTCTGAAGGTCAAATTTTATTGAGTGTTAGCTTACATTCGCTTGTCAGTTTGAAATTAATTTAGATGTTTTTTAAATGACCATTTTAATAGCAATCTGAAATTTTATCTAATGGCATTTTGTTAAATTGATTTCACAAAAGACTAAAAGTGGTTCTGATGAAAATTGATTTGATTCCAAAACGAAAACGGTATTTCCAATATGCTTGGTCTGGAGGAAGATAAATATGTAGAAAACCCAGTAATATTTTGTTTTATAAAGCCAATTTAGTAGTGAATATTTAAAATTTGCTCCTTATTTGGTTTTGTGATTTTAACTAATATGATTTTACACTTTAAAAAGTTTAATATTTGAGTTTACATGTTTCTTCAAGTGCATTTAGACATATTTCATAGGGATATAAAAATGTAAACAGTTGTAGAAATGTATTTGTATATTTGTAATGCATTTGAGATGCTTGCAAACATTCATTACTGGTCAAAAGTTCTTGAACACTAGGATTTTTAATGTTTTTGTAAAGAAGTCTCTTCTGCTCACCAAGCCTGCATTTGTTTGATCCAAAGTACAGCAAAAACAGTAAAAATGTTTTCTATTTGAGTACATTTTAAAATGTAATTTATTCCTGTGATTTCAAAGCTGAATTTTGAGCATCATTACTACAGTCACGTGATCCTTCAAAATGCATTCTAATATTCTGATTTGCTGCTCAAAAAAACATTTATTATTATTATTATTATGTTGAAAACAGCTGAGTAGATTTTTTTTTCAGGTTTCTTTGATGAATAGAAAGTTCAGAAGAACTGCATTTATCTGAAATAGAAATCTTTTGTAACATTGTAAATTCTTTATCATCACTTTTGATCAATTTAAAGCATCCTTGCTAAATAAAAGTATTAATTTCTATAATTTCTTTCCCAAAAAACGACAAAAAACGCTATACTGATTCTAAGTTTCTGAATGGTATAGCGTATAATGTTACAAAAGCTTTTTTTCAGATAAATGCTGATCTTTGATTATCTAAGAATCCCGAAAAAACATACTAAACTGTTTTAAATATTGAGAATAATAATAAAAAAAAGTTTCTTGAGCAGGAAATCAGCATAATAGAATGATATCTGCAGGATCATGTGACAGTGAAGACTCGATGATTTTGAAAATGTTTCTAAAATATATTCAAATAGAAAGCAGTTATTTAAATAGTAAAAATATTACACAATAGTACAGCTTTTGCTGTGTTTTGGATCAAATAAATGCAGGATTGGTGAGCAGAAGAGACTTCTTTAAAAAACATCTTGCTGTCCAAAAACATTTGACTGGTAGTGTTTGAGTTCAACGTTGAAATGATTAGTAGAGGCAACTATCAAAGTCTGTCTGACATTCTGCTAGCAAAAATATGAGGTTGTCTTGTTTTGTGGTTCTGCGCTCATATGAAAGCGTGCTGTCGCAATCTGTTTTGTTGTAGACTCTGAAGTGTTAGGATTTACTAGCTTGGGTTAAGTGTTTTTTTTCCTGCTTCATTTCTAAACAATGACATCAGTTTATGACCTAATTTCCAAATGCCTTCACTCTGCTACCTACGAGAGTTCGCAATGGCAGGCTGGAATTGGGTTATCAAATGTAAACATGAGATTTGGAGTGCCATCAAAGCAATAAAGATAGCACTATTTACTCAGCAGTGTGAAAATGTTAGAGTCCGCAGACAAGCTGGGTGCTGTGCTGTCTTCCAGGGCGGTGAAAGATGCTTGTTTTTGCCGTGGAGTTAATTCTGTTTTCCAGCATAATGGATATAATGCACTAATGTATACTTGTTAGAACCTGAATTTAAGGATGACTATTAAAGAGAAAAGATTACCTTCAATAGAAAGGAGCGTGACTGGACTCTCAGAGAGTGTTATCTAAGATTTAAAGGGTTATAAACTTTTAGGTAATGTTATCTTTTAAAGTTTCATTCGCGATGTATAATTCAAGAGCTCTATAATTATCTTCCTGCTTTTTCCAGGATTCATTTTTTAGCTTAGACTAAATGTTTTAGGATCTTTCTTTGTGATGAGCTTGTGGGCAAATCGCACTGTGGAAAATAAACAACTTAATGGGTGGTAGTGAAAGCAGAGATGTCTGTCTCAGGATATCTGTCATAAAAACACAAAAAAATTGTTTTATAAAAGATCCCTCGTGGCAGTGTGTCACTGGAAAAAGAAAAACTGCAGTTTGTTGAAACTTTTCACATGTCTACTTGGGTTGACAGTCAGTAAATGTTCAGAGTCTTCATTTTTTTTGGCCTGAATCAGTTTTAGTGTTCGTTCGTAAATGCTTTGGTAAATTCGGATCTGAATCAGGTTGTGAAAACCTATATGAGTTTTTTCCTCAGTGGAACACAAAAGAAGATATTTTGAACAATGTTGGAGTGAAAACCACATTGAACCCCATTGAATTTTATTATACGCTCCAAAAATTAAAGACACTGAAATCACCTTTGAACACTGAACCCCATTGAATTTCGTTTAATGGACACTAAAACACATTAAAGGCGAAGTTCACTTCCAAAACAAAAATGTAGAGATAATTTACTCAGCCCCTTGTCACTCAAGAGGTCCGTGTCTTTCTTTCTTCAGTTGTAAAGGAATTATGTTTCTTGAGGAAAACATTCCAGAATTTCCCTCTATTTAGTGGACTTAAATGTTGCCAGCAAGTTTGAACTTCCAAAATGCAGCTTCAAAAGGCTCTAAACGATCGCAGCGAGAAAGAAGGGTCTTATCTAGCGAAACGATCGGTCATTTTCGAAACAAATTGACAGTTTATATACTTTTTAATCTCTAACTCTCGTCTCGTCTCGTCTCGTCTCGTCTCGTCTCTGCGATGCGCATGCTTAGTCTGTGTAATCCAGGGTCAATACAGGTAGGGTAGGTCGAAAAACTCCCGTTTCGTTTTCTTCTCCAACGTCAAAATCGTCCTTCAACGCTGCTTTACTTTTTTTGTTTTTGTAAAGGCTGTTTGATGTTCTTTGCATGTTTACTTTGTAAACACTGGGTTGGTACTTCTGCAGCGATGTAGGATGATTTTGAAGCTGAAGAAAGAAATGGGAGTTTTTCAACCCTAACTGTATTGACCGTATTGACCCGGGAAAAAAACAGTTCACGCAGAGCTAGACAAGACGAGCGTTTGAGGTTAAAAAGTATATAAATTGTCAATTTGTTTTGAAATTGACCGATCGTTTGCTAGATAAGAGCCTTCTTCCTCGGCTTCAAACGATCCCGAATGCGGTTGTAAACGTTCCCAGCTGAGGAAGAAGGATCTTATCTAGCGTAACGATCGTTATTTTAATAAAAATAATACAATTTATATACTTTTTAATGCCAAACGCTCGTCTTGTCTTACTCTGCCTAG
>JAHKKF010497522.1:0-14462 GCA_019740295.1 Labeo calbasu | reverse complement strand
AAAAAAACCCACCGATCATGTTTTCATGGCATTTTAAGTCTTATTTTGATGTAACAAAGTGGTTATATCTAAGTGTGTGAGTTGTTTAATTACTTTTTATTAGTCTTCCCATTAATGTTCATATTGTTCATTCAGATTAATTTGTGAACGGAACATGTACAAACACAAGAGGCGGGATTTATCACATTAACCAATCACAGCCCATCATAACCAGTTATATCCAATCATATCGCTCATGTGAATTCCCCTCAATCATTCTCAATTACCCCCCCAACAAACACTTTAGGGCTTTAGGAAGTTTGTTGAAACTCAATTGGTTCAGGGGAGGCGAGAGAGACTCAGCCTCCCGTTGTAACTTTACCTGTTAGTGTCACTGTTGGACAGTTTTGTTTTAGAAAAACAAGCGGTTTATACACTTTAATGTCATAATTTATATAGTAAACACAGGTGTGTAAGAGCCCTTGACTGACGGCTTCTTACGATCATCATTTCTGGCCCTGTGAGGAGCGGCACCTAAGCTGAGAGAGCAGTTCATCTGAAGGTCATGACGGCCTTATTTTCTTTTAATTGAGTTAAGATGGCCAAATAAATGGTCTGCAGACTAGCACAATCATTACCCTCACTCAGCGTCTACACACACACACACACTGGCCACTCACACGCCACTTACTCGCTTTCACTGTTCTGACAAGTCGAGCGAGCAACAGTCAAACACACGTGTTTCTCTTGTGTTTTAAACACATACTTATAGCCTTCGTCTTTTTTTATTCCCGTCACGCTTTGCTTTGATGTTCGGTGAATCTTCATGGCGGTTTACCTCACATCTTAGCTGGCTTTTTACCGGGATTCTCTCGCTGGTGTTAATGTACAGTCTATGTTCACCGCTAATGTCTTTAACGGACAGAGAGCAATCCAGCAGCGGTATGACTCTAATAAGCTAATAGCACAGTCTCTTGACAGGTCCATGAGAGTTCATACATTAAATGGATAAACGCTGCCTTTTCTTCCCAATGTGCATTTCTTTCCCACACCACATAGACTCACTCAGGAACAGTGCTGGGGGACGTTACTTTCAAAAGAAACATGTTGTAATATTGTGTTATTTGTTATGAAAAATAACTTTTTTTCTGTATTTTATTTTTTTCCTTTTTTTTAAATAATTTTTTAGTGTATTTATGAATTAACGGCTACAATTTGTTTTGTAAAAAAAAAAAAAAAAAACGTTTTTTACCTTGCACAAACAACAGAAAAACAGCTTTGTATATATATTGTTTTGTTGCTATTTTGTTTGAATATTTTTACATAATACATTTTTTTCAAATGTTTTAGTATGAAATTTATTAGTTTTCTTTATTTTTAATATATTTTAAGTTAAAATCTATCTCAGCATGGGGAATTGACAGGTTTCAATGGGATTTGTCAGTCAAAATAAATAAACAGAAAAGTAAAACTTGTTACTTATTTAAAAAAGGATAATGTGGTGTAAAAAAACAACAAAAAAAACAAATGGTTAACCTCAACATTACCCCCAACACTGCTCAGGAATGATGAAATAACTTGCACGCTTGTCGAAGTTTCCACCCGACATTAAACACACGCTTGTTTTTTCTTTCCTTTCTTCCTTTGTGTTTTTGTTTCTCTGCAGGTATATCCTAAAGGACGCTCTTTCTGCCGGTTATCATTTCCGCCTTTCCCTTTTATTATCAATTATTATTATTTCTGCCCTCTTTTTTAAGCATGCACAACCAATCCATCACTCCTCCCCTTTCATCCTCCGTTCCTCCCTTCATTTCCTTCATTGATTTACCATCAATATGTGTGAGAGTGAAGAAGAAAGGAGAGGAGTGGAGAGAGGAGAGGAGAGGAAAGGAGAGGCCGGGAGAAAGGAGGGCCGCAGCCCAACGCAACACCCCCTGCCACCGGTGCGCATAGGGGCGCTAGTACAAAACGTGGATCAGAACACATCTAATGACCGCCGTGTAACAAACACTCACCTATGGCGCCAGTTGCCTCGTTTTTTTTTTTGCACCCCTTTGGATTTTTACAGACTGGAAGTTAGTTCAAAATGGCTTTGGAAAGAGGAGTATTGCACAATACCGACTTCAGGGCTGTGCCGCAATGTAGGTGGCGACAAGTCATGATTTTACTGTGTTTAAACACTGCACATAGCCCAAACAGATCAGTGTTCATTAGTAAATGAGTTGGTCTGATAGAAGTAAAAGCACAAAAGCCAAATATGTGTGTCTATTAGCTCCCATGATCTGGTAACATTTATCAGCGGAGCTTCAACTGGTGCCATGCTATATGAATATGTTCTGAAATACACAGCAATATTATTTGAGGGGGAAGAAATCGCTTTAGATTAGCTAATAAATGTCATTTCATTTATGCAATAGTTTGATATGTTCATGTTATCCAGTGTCTAAAATCTAACCAGATGCAACACAAAACAGTGACAAGGTATTTCTCGCTTTCATCCACATACCAAAAAGCCACGATCAAAAAAATATTTGTTTTAACTTAAAATAATTTGTTACCCCACTGACTTAAAATGTTTAGTTTAGTCAACTAAAATATTCCAGTTGTCACTTAAATTAACATTAAGTAACTTAAAATTTTAAGTTGACTAAACTAAAAATTTTATTTCAGTCAACAAATTATATTAAGTTGAAACAACTTTTTTTTTTTTAATTGTGTGGTTATTGCTTAGACTTTAGTTCGTAACGCAAAATTCCAGTATTGCTGCTCAAAAATATTAGTTAAATAATAGTAAAAATAACCCCTGGCTGTGTTTGCACTGTGCTGTGATGTTGTTACTAATGCCATGTGTATGACTGGTGGAGTTGTGTCTATATTCGGCGTGCGTCTCGAAAAGACAAATAAAATATTGAAATATTTATGCTCGGAAATGTTTCTTCTTTCTGCTTTTGCGCCCCAACTATCCATTTATCTCAACATGTTGTTTTGTACATACGCTATGAGCTTGTTGGAACGCCACCTGCGATGCTGGAATAGATTTTGGATGAAATTTGTGTGTAACAGACCTCGTCGGCTTCGTGTGTGCACCCGTGTGTAAGATACACAACAGTAGGCCTGAAAAATCAGACGTGTTTGTGTGTGCGTACTGCATTTTTAATGAATGGAGTCTTGCCATGTTTGAACTTTGTAATCATCTGCAGGATACTGGCAGGCTTTTGCAACTTTGTGCTGTATGTTGCACCAAGTGTTCTTGTCTTTCTGTATACCCTGATATCGCTTGAGTTATTACAGTATGTGAAGGTGGGGAAAAGAACAAAATCAGCACATAGACATTGCTTATAAGTTTACATGGATTAATAGAAGCTATATTACATACCTGAAAACAGCTTTTACCCAGCAGTAGAAGGAAAGTTCACCTAGAAATTAATATTTTGTCATTATTTACTCACCCTCATGTTGTTCCAAACCTGTATGACTTTGCTGTATGACTTTAAAATTGTTTAAAATTGTTTTTGGGGGGGTCCAAAGTTATTTTTGACCCCACTTGGTGCTCAAGAAATATTTATTACTATCAATGTTTGATAAATAGAAGGATCAAAAGAATAGCGTTTGTTTGAAGTAGTAACATTATAAAAGTATATAAAAAGTCAAATTTACTGACCCCAAATGTATAAATGCTTTTCTGTATTTGAATTTTAATTTATTTTAATTCTGCTTCCTCACGTTTGAATTTGCCTGTGTTGACTAACCGGCAAAATACCGGAAGTGCCGCATTTCACGGACAAGAATCCATGAAACGCATTGCATAATATAATTAACCCTATTTAAAAATCATAATAAAACATACTGCTGTTGTGAATTAAATAAATATATATGATGCAGGTCTAATATATACGTTTTAATTATTTACATGCGTGTATGTTACGTAAGTGCGTCACAGAGCGGCTCCGTTCACAGTAAATACTGCTGAACGGTTATCCTTCATATGTGCAGAGCGTCTCAAACTTCATATCTGCATGTTGCTGCAAGTTTGGGTTTATTATAACGTTCATCTGCAAACGCAGCTTGCGCCATTTCATCGGATTAGTAAGGTAAATCATTTATAAACCTCCACAAACACAGGAGAAAACATTTACCTTTTTGAACATGCTAAGTGTTTATCGCGATTTCAAAATAAAAGCATAAACCTCTTTTTTTTTTGTACACGTTTAAAAGTTTACACGTTTGGATGTCCACATATTCAAGAAATTACAGTGGCTGCAGCATTTCTGTGGTAAAGAAATCGACAAATATTAAAGGTTAAGTGGATATTTGAATTAAATGTTTAGTCAAGGAGTAGATTGCGTTGTAACGTGTAAAAACAATCGCCAGGCCTTTGGCGCCCTCTACAGTCATTTCTTAAAATGCATGTTGTACATTAGTTCTCATAACTGCATTAATCATCAGAATAAGCGACTTTTTACTCGATTACCAAAATAATTATTGATTATTTTGGTGTGGACAGACTAATTGCTAGTTGTTTTGTTGTGTCACACTGACAACCTAGACTAAATCAGTTGAAACATTCTTGAAAATGTCTTTTTTTTATGTCCTGCAGAAGAAATAAGTTCATACATGTTAGAAACGCTATGAGGGTGAGAAAGTGCTGACAGATTTGTCATTTTGGATGAATGACTCCTTTAATACCGTGCGTAAATGACAGACTAGAAGTGTACATAAAGCCCAACTGTGAATGTGAACTTTTGTTCACAAAATTGTACATGAGCGGGAAGCCGAAACGAGCAGCATGTGATTGTGGATTGCTGTGAGGATGGATCTCCTCCAGCTGCTCGGTACGTCCGGTCAGCCCTCTGTACGTCTCACCAGCCCGTGCCCCGGCCAGCTCCGTTGGCGACTGCGGCGTTCAGAAGCTGCCATTTGTTTACATAAGCCTTTGATATCGAATTTTATACTTCTTGGCTTCGCATGAGGGCCAAATCCACTTTTTAACTCTTTCACGCCGCACCGCTGCGCTTTGTAATCAGCTGCGACGATTATACGATTGAAAATACGCTCTGATCGCTCCCCGTGTTTATTTTGGACCGCGATACTTGGCCAAAAACAATACCAGTCAAAACAAAGCAGGGGTTATGTGGACTCGCAGTAATTTGCGCTGTCTGTGAAGAGGTTTTTGCTTCTCTTTGAAGTGTCCGGTGCCCAAATTACAGTGCTGCCATAATGAAGTATTACCATGCAATTACCCAGCGGTGCGCTACACGCAGCAGCCGAGCAGAGAAAGTGCTGAGAATAGTGTATGTGTGTGTAAGTGTGTTGCAGTGCCACGCTGTGAACAGGACCGCTTGGCTTTACAGTGGGCGGCCCTCACCTGAGGTGGCCGGGCCTGATGAATTATGGAGCTCTGGTGGCTTCATCAATACTGCAAAATACGCAGCTTATTGGCACCAGGCGACGCATTAACAGCTGATGTATTTTTAATTAACGCAGAGCCTTCCTGCTTCGTTTCTGGTGCGCAGGTAGCACAAAGGCTTTAAAATTTTCACAAACCGAGACGTCGGCCTGGCTTTTTCCTCGTTAAAAAAAAACAAAAAAGCAAAACACAACATTACGTGCCAGCCATTCAGAGATGGTTTTTAATTTGTTGCTGCTCGCTTCAGGTTTGGGGAGTAGTATTATTCAAGCTTCCATAGAAACCAAAGTTACACATCATTGGCAGTTGAGTCCGTGAAGAAAGAGGAGGTCGACTCCTCCCTGTTACAGACGCCTTGATTAAAACCAACACGAAAGAGAGAGAGAGTGATGAGACAAACCACATGCTTAGTGACTCATACACACCAGGCCTGCAGCAGATGCGCGCTCGGCGATCTCTAATCAAATCTCGCTCTGGTACGTTGTGGAAGACACAAATTCGCTCTTTATGTCAGTAGCGGAAGTTTTTTCTGAAGCCGAATCTCCTCGCTCGCACTTACCTCAGCGCTCCGAAGCGGTCCTGCTCTCGGGGTCAGCAGCGGCTGAAATGAGAACCAGGGACGGGCGCGGGGTCAGCAGCTGGTGGAGGATATGGCAATCATTTATAAAAATATGCTTTCCCAAGCCCACAAAAACAAAAGCCCCAAACTCAACAGCTGGGAAGGGTTGGGAGTAGCCCCAAGGCTGGCAAGTTCCCTTCCAGATGGAGAGGTTAGGCCGAGGCTAGCCAGGCAGCTTCACTTAAACTTCCGATTCCCATTAGGCACAGAGAAGATTGCAGGGGAAGGGAAGAGGAAGAAAAGCAATGAGCATGACTGCTCTGTTTTTTCGCCCCGCTTAATCAAATAAAGCAGGAAGCTTCCGAGACGGAAGAATTGTGTTTATTGATACTTATGCATACTCGCAGTTTGTTTGTTTTCGAAATCCTCTCTCTTGCTGTGTGATATTGGTGTTTGTGGTTAGCCGTTCCACTCGCTCTCACTCTTTTTTGCGCAAATCTTTTTCTGGGAGAGTTACATTTTCACTTTTTTATTATTATTAATAGTGCATTCTGAAAAATTGAACCATTGGGAAATTTCACAAAACCCAGTTAATAGCCAGCCCATGTCAAATAACGAATGAAACAGCTCTTAAATAAAAATTGATGAGCTTCTCTCGGTCTTCTGTTGATCTGACGCCCCACGCAGCACAGAAGTAACGGGGTCCTGGTGTGGATATTAAGTTACAACCGGCTCGGCTCTTTTGAAATGTGCTTAAAGGAGCTCCAGAACCCGCTGAAGACGGCCCCTTAATAAGAGTAATGTACACACCAAAGCCTCGGGAATAGATCCACGGCACGTAATGCGTATCTTGTGTGAGTCGGTGTCAGGAGCTAGTGGCTACAGAAAGACACGAGGGGAAGTTGACACGGGGTCCGCACGACCTGGCAACCTTTTGAAAGAGTACATGTGATATTCATTGAGAACGACTCTGAACGTTTACCGCTAGAAGGCCGGCCGGGCTGCTCATGTATTAAGCTCTATGAGGTCTGATGGGAATTAATCAAATGAACCGGTAGAGGCCCGAGCCAAGTTTGTACCTCTCTTTCAAGCCCCCCAGCAAATCTCATTCGTTTCTTTTTTTTTTTTTTTTACAGAAATATGGAAAACTCAGTTTTAAAGCTTGAAAGTCTGAAAAAGTAATAGTGTGTTTTGTTTAGAAATGAAACAGCTCTTCAGGTCATTTCATTTTTTAAATGCACACTAGTCAGTGGCTTGGTTATTATTATGAAATGTGGATTTAATTTTAATGCACATGTGTAAAAGCAATTGAAATCAGATCGGATCTCGCTGAAGACATTACCATCACCTCAACTGGCCATTTCTGGATAAGCTCCCATATGCTGTATATGAATGATCTAAAGGCTCACAAGTGAGTGATGACTGTGCAGGTTGCCATTACGCATTACGCAAAGACATTTGTGACCCTGGATCACAAAACCAGTCACAAGAGCTTTAAACATCATCTGAAAGTTGAATAAATAAGCGTTCAATTGAGGTATGTTTGTTAGGATAGGACAGCGTTTGGTCGAGAAACAACTATTTGAAAATCTGGAATCTGAGGGTACAAAAAAGTCAAAATAGTGAGAAAATCCCCTTTAGAGTTGTCTTAGCAATGCATATTACTAATCAAAAATTGAATTTTGATATATTTACGGTAGGAAATTTACCAAATATCTTCATGGATCATGATCTTTACTGAATATCCTAATGATTTTTGGCATAAAAGAAAAATTGATCATTTTGACCCATACGGTGTGTTTTTGGCTATTGCTACAAACATATCCATGCTATCTAAGACTGGTTTTGTGGACTAGGGTCAAATTTGTAGATTTATTTTGTGTTGCGCTTTCTCATTTTGTTTCTCCTGAGCGTGTAAGGTAATCCAGCACCCCCTTAAGCCGACAAGCATCGACCCCTTCGGGCTCTAAACACACTGAGGGGTCGTGACCTCAGGGCCTGGTGAGGTCAGGGCGGCGGACAGCAGGGGCAGCCATCACAGGCCCATTACTGCAGGAAATTGGAAACACTGACCCAGCTCAGACACGGGCAGCATGCGCTCTGACGCCATTTGTAGCGCCTAATTGTGCCATAATTAAGATGAACTGAAAAGGGGGATGGGAGTGGTGCTGGAAGGAGAAGCAGACAGGAAAGAGGAAAGCTATCATCACATTTCACATGCACGCGTTCGCTCAGTGTTAGCCTGAGTGGACGTGACTGCGGTGGTGTGTAGATTTTGTTTTCATTTTCGACTGCGTATTTAAAGATTAACACATTTAAACACACTCTTTAGGTTTGGTGTTAGGATTTAGTACTTTTTTGTGTTGTTGTCATATTTTATTATGATAGATAGATAGACTTATCGTTTTGTTTATCATATTGATTTAAATAGGGTAATCTTGTACCATATTAATATAAAAATGCAAAGAAAAAAATATTATGGTTTTAAACAGGTTTGGCTTCATAATGCAGGTTTTGACACTGGACATCAATTTGGCAACCCAAAACATTACCAAAGGTGTCCTCGAAATCAAATATCGAAATGAATCAACAATTTCCTTATTTTATTATTATTCAAGGCAATAAATTCACTGGACAAAACACATTGTGGCTAGCAGAAATCTGATCTATCCCATAATTAATTTAGTATGGGTTGTATTTTTTTAATTTAATTTAATTTAATTTAATTTTATATTGTTTTATTTTATTTTGTTTTATATTTTATTTAATGTTTTTTTTTTTATTATTCAAGACAGTAATCCACTGTATGAAACACATTGTGGCAAGCGGAAATCAGATTGATCTCATCATTTAGTATGGGTTGTATTTTTAATTTAATTTTATTTAATTTTGTTATTTTTTATTTTAATTTTTATTTTATTATTCAAGACAATAACGTGCTGTATGAAACACATTGTGACTAGTGGAAATTAGATCGATCCCATAATTAATTTAGTATGGGTTGTAGTTTTTATTTTATTTTATATTTTATTTAATTGTTTAAGAGAATAATGCGCTGTATGAAACACATTGTGGCTAGCAGAAATCAGATCTATCCTATAATTAATTTAGAATGGGTTGTAGATTTTATTTAATTTTATTTAATTTTATTAGGACAATAATGCACTGTATGAAACACATTGTGGCAAGCAGAAATGAGGTCTATCTCATAATGTAGGATAGGTTGTGTTTTTTATTTTTTTTTAACTGTATTTTATTATTCAAGGAAATATTTTTATTTTTACATTTTATTTAAATTAATATATTTATTTATTTATTTGTGATTTAGAATTATTTTATTAAGACTGTATGAAACACATTGTGGCTAGCAGAAATCAGGTCTATCTATTTATAATTTTTATAATTTATTTTATTTTATTATTTAAGGCAATATATATTTTTTTTCTTTTTTAATTTTATTTAAAATAATATGTTTATTTATGGGATTTTTAATGATTTTGTTCATGAATTTTGAGATTGAGAGCGTGTAACACATCCACATTTGTTGAATTTTGCTACTTTCTATGATTTGACAAATGCATTCAATTAGATGTGTTGCTTTTTCTTCCATTTTAATGTCAGGAAGCGTATTTATTGGTCATGATAATGACATTTTTGTGTTGCGACTCACCAATTGAGAACCGCTGATTTTAAAAAACAATTTTAGATGTGTATTACACGAACAAAAGGAGAAAAATCAGAGTTTAGCTGTGTGGTTTGCCATTTTGCCATCAACTTATATTACATAAAACAGGCCTGTGACCGCAGCATAGCGATCCTGTGTAACACAAGACCGTGAGTTCTGGGGCCACCGATCTTTCCCCATTTGCATGTTTGAAACGACAGGGCCTCACCTTTTAATGAAAGAAAGCAGCTCCCCTCCATGTTCATTTCAGCCATTTTGAATTAGAATAAAGAGCTCTGCGCTTTCTCAGTCGAACTCAAAAATTTCACCACTTAAAACCTGCTCTCTCACGCTCGGCTCAAACCAAACCTCTGATCAGAGTCAAAAGAAATCTGATGTTCGTTTAAACGCGGATTGGAGCGGTCAGATACAGTATTTTGTTTTGTTTATGTGTGTTTGTGTGTCAGACAGAAATGAAGGGCAGCCACTGGCCTCCTCAGACCAGGCCGCCTTGTAAACAGACACCTACCGGCAGCTGGGCATTTGGCAACCGGACAGACTTGCGTGTAGAGAAGGACACTGACCCCTCCGTCTAACTGTCTCCACCCACCCCCACACACTCACTCGCTCACAGAGGTCTGCGCTACCCCTTCCTGTTGCTCGGCCGTGACTCGTCCCGACTCCCACAGTGACAGACAGCGGTGTGTTTACTGGCTTTCCGGAAAGCTCGACAGGAAGAGCGTATCTGTCCACTTCCAAATTTTTATTTTTAAATCAACACTTTGTATCGTTTATTTGTACCCAACAACAAGCCAGCGTGATTTATTTTGCTGTAATCTAAAGCGAGCGTCTCCATTTCCTAAAATAAAGCGCTGGAAATGCCTGGAAGAATGTAAACCGAATGCTGGAGAAATTATACAAATACAGATAGCAGTGAGCTCTTAGTCAAAATGTTTTCTCTGAAGTGCGCTGGGGAGCCTCTCGAGGCTTGCCAGGAAAACACTCAAACTTATCTTTTTTCCTCTAAGCTCTTGTTGGAGACCTCCTCCTGGAGTGAGAGCTCAAGTACTCGTTTTAACAGCTAAACATGCTTTTATCTAACACATCAGCTTTTATCCCTGAGACGAGGATGACACGTATAAAATAATTATATGATAAGCCATTTTATATATATATGTAAGTTATATGCTTGATCAAGCATTAACATTAATATGTAACATACTGTATAAAGTATTTAAAAATTATGAAATGCATACATGGAAGTACAAAAAAAGCATAAATAAAATACATGTAGCCTTAATTTCTTTTTCTTTCAAATTAATATGTAAAATATATATATATATATAAAGAGTTCAGATGCAAAACCAGCTAAAAGCCATCTTGGTCAAAAATGAGATAATGATGCTGAGTGAATGTTCCTGACACATATTATACATCAATCAAATACTTTTACTTTTACTTCAAACTCGCTAAATTCCAGCTTCAGCCCAATCAGAAGTGCCAGTACTTACATAGAAACCTATACAAAGTAGCCAGAAAGAAACGCTCATTTTAAAGAATGGATTTAGCTGGTTTTGCATCTGAACTCTTTGTATAATTGATAAAGTATTAAAATAAATGCATAACATGCTATACAAAGTATTTTAAAATTTTTGAACAAAATAGAAAACTAATACATGTAAATATAAAAAATCCTAACAAGCATAAAATATAATGCGTCTAACCTTAATAATTTCATTCAAATTAATAAATAATTAATTTTATTCTAAATATATACATTAAATTAAATGAATGTAATTAATTTAATTATAAACGCATAAATAATTAAATTTATTGTAAATATATAAGTTAAATGATATAAATATATAAATAATTAAATGCATTGTGAATATATAAATTATATAAATGTATAAATAAGTACATTATGAATTTAATTATAAATATATAAATAATTAAATGCGTTGTAAATATATAAATTAAATTATATAAATGTATAATTAAATACATTATAAATATATAAATTAAATTATATAAATGTAATAAAATTATATAAATTATATACATTTATAAACATATAAATCATTAATCATTAGAATTAAATTATGCTAGGTTTGATGTATTTCAATGCTTATGAACTTTTAAACATTATTGTTTTTATTTATTTCATTATTTAGTTCATTATTTTCAAGTACTTTTATATATTATATGTATTTTACATATTTTATTTCTATTTATTTTATACTTATTTTATGTTTTTTTTATTATTTTAAAATACATTTATATAGGATTTTATGTATGTTATGTACAGTCTTTTTGTGTTTAATGTTATGTATATTATTTAAATTTTTTAGATATTCGTGTGTGTATGCTTGATCAAGTATTAAAATAAATATATAAGTATTTTAAAATAATGAAATAAATCATTATAAATAATGTTAATATAAGTATATAAAATCCTAATCAGCATAAAATAAAATACATCTAATCTAAATGAATTCAAATTAAATAAATAATTAAATACATTAAAATATTTATATTATATACGTTTAATTAATTTAATTTAATAAATGTGTAAATAATTAAATACATAAATTGTAATTAACTTAATTATAAATATATAAACAATTAAATGCATTATAAATATATACATTATTACAATTTTATTATTATAATTATAAATGTATAAATTATTTGTTTGAAGTAAATTATACTGGGTTAGATATATTTTATTTTATGCTTAGAATTTTTTTATACGCATGTATTTTTTAAATTGATTTCATTATTTTAAATTATTGTTTACAGTATTGCTATTTCTGATACATTTTTTAAATACATTATATAGTATATTATGTATGTACTATTTACACTATTTCTGTGTATATAAATATATAAATTAAATTATATAAATATTATTATAAATATATAAATTAAATGCATTCTAAATATATAAATTAAATTATATAAATATATAGTTACATATATTTTTATGAATATTATTAGTATTTTTTCATGATTTATTATTTTAAAATACAAAATAGTATTTTATGTGGTTATTAATAATGTTTTTTATATTTTATATTTATTTTACACTTTCATTTTTTATTTTATTATAAATAATTATTAATGTTTATTATTTAAGATATTATTTGTTAACATACTGTATGCACACACACACCCACATACATATATGTGTGTGTGGTCTTGCTTTTATATCCTGGTGCGGAACTTAACCTGAATACACACAGACTCATGGGCACTCGTGTCACCGTGGGGACCTAAATTGAGGTCCCCATGGGGAAACAAGCTTATAAATCATACAGAATGAGGTTTTTTTGAGAATGTAAAAATGTGGAAAGTTTTCTGTAAGGCTTAGGTTTAGGGTAAGGGGATAGAAAATACAGTGTGGACAGTATATAAATATATATATATATATATATATATATATATATATATATATATATATATATATATATATATAATTATTATTATTATTATTATTATTATTATTATTATTTATTTGCTTTTTTTTATTTTGTTAAAATAGTGTTTTGTGTGTTTATTGTTTTTTATATTTTTTTGTGTGTGTGTTTGTAAGAACTGGAGCTTGACAGTTTTGTTTACGTGTCGCCAGTGTGCACATGTTTGAGGAAGCGCAGCAGCTGCGTGTTTGCGGTATAAATCAGCATCGCTCTGTCTCGTCTCTTCTCTAATTATTCATCGAGAGAACTGTTAATATCCTGCATGTGGTTTTTCCCTTCTCCGCTCTCGCTGTCCTACTCTCTGATCATCACTCCTAAACAAGCTTCGCTTTATCATCACTGCCAACACTTCTCTAATGAAGGCCTGTATGCAATCACCAAAACACACCAGAGGCTCGCAAATTACAGCCCGTTTGTTCCCGCAGCCTAATGCCGAGCCGTCCCTCAACCCCCCGCCCCCTCCTCCCCACCCTTTAGACTTTTCAATCCGGCTAAAATTAGGGCCCCAGGCCTACCAGCAGCCCATGATTACCACGTTGTTTCACCATTTCCATGATGGATTTCGGTGTAGGTTTAGTGTTAAAATGAGGGTTGGATCTTCGGCGGAACGTCAGGATCTCGGCGTGGCTTTGAAGGAGGAGAGGACAATTATTAAATCCGCATGGCAAGCTCTCTTCCAAGGTTGCGTTCCTTCATACTGCAACCCCCTCTAATACCCTAACATCCACTTAACCTAAAACGCCTTGCTGTCTCCTCCAACTGTCCACCCTGTCTGACCAGAGGGAGACACGTGTTTACTTCAGCTACTCGTGTTAAATGTCACGCACATTGAGGCGATCTCTGTCTGTCTGTCTGTGTCTCTCTCTCACACACACACACTTAGAGCCCACTGAGGGCATAAGTGGCTGTCTCTTATCACCAAGTATGTGAAAAATGTGTAATGCGGGCAGAGCTGAATTTGATTAAAGTGAGGAAGTTTACAGAGGAGGTAAAGTTTGATGAGCAGGCCTGGCAAAGTGGCACAATGACTAAATTGGTTGTTTTGCTCCAGGCACGCAAAGAGGGAGTCTTTCTTTTTTTTATTTTTTGGCCTACCAAAGGGCTTTTAATGTAAGAGTTTAGCACATGACTGATTTTATCATAATAACATGTGGTCTGTTCGGTTTCAGTTGATTAACTTAATTGTTATTGCACAAGTGTTTTGATGGATGTCATTGTAAAAGCATGTGAACAAAGATGTAAAACTTGTCTGATTAAACTTTAATGTATCGAATGGAAGTAAATGATCAAGCGCTGGTAGAATGAAATCTGACCAAGATATTATATAATATATATTATATATGTATGTTTGTTTGTGTGTGTGTGTGTGTGTGT
>JAHKKF010497521.1:0-10995 GCA_019740295.1 Labeo calbasu | reverse complement strand
AATTTTGTTTATAAATGAATGTCAAACAGTGAATTGTTATAGAAACTTTAATGGATTACTTAGACTTGTAAGACTTGTTTTACAAAGACAGTGTTGTCTACATATTAGACTAAGATATCCAGGATATAGATTTAAGTGGTTGAACATACTCTTGGCCTCAAAACTGGACACACAAACCTCAAGAATAGTGGCAGTCAACAAATGTTTAAAAGATGAGTTCTTTACATCACAGTACAAAAGGGAACTAGCAATAATGACAAAACAACAACAAAAATGTTTAAGATGAAGTCAGAAAACAGCAAAGCAGTAATCCTATAAAATTAACTGCATAATTGATTCATGCTGCAATGCATGCTGGGAACTCACAAAACCTTAACATTTCAACAATATGAACAGTTCAGACAACTGTGTTTGACTAGTAGGGACAACATTTGGGGTAGTTTTGTTGGTCTGACAAGAGTTTTTAAGTAGTTTCAAGAAAATAGCATATTTTTTGTATTTGAGATGCAAAATGTTTCATAAACTGTAAAATGTGCAGTTGCATTTTTTACAGTGCATTTGCAAAAATACTGGTAAATTCAGTTTACCAGTATATTACCAGTATAAAAAGTTGTAACATTGCTGGTAAATTACTGGTAATGTGCTCTCTGTGAACGCGGATCAAGATTACCGATATGAGCACGTACGAGTTCAGAAGGCACTGATGTAAGACGCCTGCTCTGGGCCAGTCATGACATTCTGACGCAGCTGATGCATTTACTCTGCGCTGTGCAGTTTGTTTGAAAATGTCTAATACGACGTCTCTGGGCCAAAAGCAGCTGCAAGAATGTGAGTGTTTGACATAAAGTTGAAACATCAACAAAAACACTGAACGTGTATACATGTTTACAAACACACCACCGGGAGGCGCAGCCATTTAGAGTTCATTTCTGGGTAATGATGTCACAGATTTTACAGGTATTTTGAAACTGATGTGTAAATGGTGCTTTACCGGTAAAAAGATGTAATGTTGTTGCCTGTGTGAACAGCACATTTATTTTTTGTATTGACCAGTGAAAACGTTCTGGTAATTTTGCGCCAATTTACTAGTTTACAGGTTTACTGGTAAACGCTGGATTAGTGTTTATGCTGTTAGTGAATGACTTCTAGTCATCTCCACACATTAATTTAACATCCAAAAAAGACACAACTTAAAATAAACTCCATTATAACACCTCAGTACAGGTGAGAATGTGAGCAGTGAGGAAGAAATTCAGCTTTCAGGTGTAGGAGTTAATTTTAGCAGTGCACTGTGACGCTTTTCCCAGCGTTATGTGAAGTTTCACTCATCGGCTGAAAAGCTCGTCGCTGACTCCCATGAGCACCTGGGTTAGATGACAATCTTTATTTATCTGTCTTGCAGGAAGTGTGTTTTCCTACAGGAGAGAAGTGTGTGTGATGGACAGGTGATTATTTGAGGAGCAGCTTGTGTTAGTCTCTCGATTGCGAACGCCAAATATTTACGTCTGTGGTGGACAGTCTCCTCTCCAACCGTCCCTTTTGCCGCTCAAGGTCATAAGGTCAAATGGGCTGTGAATGTTTCCCACAGTCCTCCCACCCTGTCTTGTTCTCTGATTCTCTCTTTCGGTTTTCCTCTCATTTGTTCGTGTCGGTGTAAATGTCTTCCTCGCGCTTCCAAGTAATGAGATCAGTACAAGCGTTTGACTCATGTTACAAATATTAAACGCACAAACAGTCTCACACCCGTCATGTGATAATCATAATCCTGATGCACACCCGTATGGACACACTGGTTCTTCCTCTCTCTCTGGGAAAGGAAAGGTGTGGTCCCTTGTTTCTATAAAAGACCAGTGGAGACTCTATATATAGGTGTTGTTTTGGTAAACACAGGAAGTTGAGCCGTGTCGTTCAGGACGGGGAGGGTGTATGTGTGTGTTTGTCCATAGAAACATTCACTCCTCAAGCCACTAACTGATAAGGCTAAAGATAAAACACAAAAAAGCAAATCAACACAAAGAAAGTCCTCTGAATGTTTTTGTAAAGAGTGATAAAAGACGTAGAATGACATACAAGAATGTTAAAGGCCCTTTTTGAACTGACCTTTGACCTGTCTAAAAAAAAATTGTATTGATCATTTTTTCCTTAAATATTTGATCATTTCATCCATAAAATATTGATTACAATATAAAATTCTAAAATTATTGTTGGAACTTGCATTAAGAGGATCAGCCCTTACACAAAATGTCAATTAAGATGTAACATTTTTGATAATTGTGACCCTGGACCACAAAACCAGTCATATGGGTCAGTTTTTTTAAATTGAGAATTATACATCACCTTTGTTAGGATAGAAAAATATTAGAGATACAGCTGTTTAAAAATCTGGAATCTGAGGGTGCAAAAAAATCAAAATGTTGAGAAAATCACCTTTAAAGTTGTCTAAATTAAGTTCTTAGCAATGCATATTACTAATCAAAAATTAAGTTTTGATATATTTACGGTAGAAAAATTACAAAATATCTTCATGAAACATGACCTTTACTTAATATCCTAATGATTTTTGGCATAAAAGAAAAATCAATAATTTTGCCCCATACAAAGTGCTACTTAAGACTGAATTTTGGGTTCAGGGTCACAATTATTTTGATCTGTTTTTTTATTTAGTCATTTGGTCTATTCAGCATGAAATTTCATATGAATATGAATTTCAAAGTTGGAAAAAATGCCACTAATGACTAAGATGTATGTGGCATTTATTAAAATGGGTTTGTGTGATGTTGTTTATTGAAATTACAAGTTACTAAATGATTGATCTTGTTCTGTAATTGTTGTTAAAAAGAATAAAAACAGACATCTCATAATTGGCTGTTTAGACCTTTTAAGTGTTAATGCTGCTGTTCAAAAAGATTTTAAAGGGTGATTATACTAATGACTTACTAATTTAAATCACCAAAAAAAAGGGCCTAATAATAGTGACATCAGTATTGGTATCGGTGTTGATAATAGTAATATTGGCCTTGTTAATACTTGGTATTGGATTGAAAAGAAAAGAAGTATCACCTATTCCTGTAGAGCATGTTTTGAGGAAATGAATGCATATGTAAATGAAGCAGCAGTGATGCATCACCCTCTTAAACGAGTCTGTTTATCTCCAGACAGGTCTGAACAAGTCACCTCAGCGGAGACGCACAGATGCTGCTGCCCTCTAGTCTAGTTTGGTGAAAATGAGGAAAGAACATTCTATTTTCACTGTTTTACTTCTCTAAATGAAGGTGAGAACGAGATTGACAGAGCTGCTGTGCATGTGTGACAGAAATAGAGATGGAGATAGAACAAAAGCTGGACAGCTCATAAAAGCCTGCCACTTGTTTATTTTCCCTCATTGTTTGTGTGTGTGTGGACACAATCGTCTTTTCTGTTAGATGGTTGCTCAAGCACAAACAGACAGTGTCTGTGACAGGGACGAGAAAGAGATGAATCATTTATGCCCTAACAGACATGCTGCACCAGCTTTCCATCAGCAAATCATTTGTCTTCATAGCTAATCAGAAGATAAGTTCAATAAATAATTATGTGAAGGTCCACATACAGAACAAAAAAGAAGACATTTTAAAGAACATTTGGGGTCCAAACAACACTGCAGCTCGTTGACTTTCATTGTGGACAAAAAAAGCTTTGAGATGAATTTAAAAAAAAAAGTCATACAGGGTTTTTTTTGGAATGACACGAGAGTGAGTAAATGATGATACAATTTTCGGGTGAATTATCCCATTAATGATTCAAGTTCCAGTTCCACTTAATGTTTCTGATTCTTAAAGAGGTCATGACCTGCCTTTTCTGAGGTCAACTTATAATCAAAAAACATCATGATTTAGAAGTAAAGGCTATTTTCTGTCCTGTTTTGACCCCCCTCATTAAACCGCCCTTGAATAGATGTGGTGGATTGTAGACTCGTAAGTAAATTCCCACTGCTATGATTGGCTAACAGTTGTGTTTGTTTGACAGTCTAAGTCCTTCACAGATGGATGCTGCTATAATTTAGGTCAAAAATGCATAAATACTCAATACACATCAACTACTCTGTAATAACAGACAAAGCGTAATAAAAAGTGTTACACTTGTGTAGATCCAATATAGTCGGCATAGCATCGTCTTTTAGGGTGCGTCACACTTGTAGTTTGGTTCTCTTGGTTCGTTTGGTCCAGACCCAAAAAAAGAAAAGATACATTTGATCCTAATCCTGTTCACACTGGCAATGTTGACAGCGAACCTAAAGATACCGAACCTAAAGGCATAGTTACAGTGGCATGCTAAAGTTTGGGAACCCCTTGCAGAATCTGTGAAAATGTAAATAATTTTAACAAAATAAGAGAGATCATACAAAATGCGTGTTATTTTTTATTCAGTACTGTCCTGGGTAAGATATTTTACATAAAAGATGTTTAGTCCACAAGACAAAAAAAATTTATTAAATTATTAAAATAACCTATTTCCAAAAGTTTGGGAACCCTTGTTCCTTTTTACTGTGTGTGGTTACCTGAATGATCTATTTGATTTTTTGTTTGTTTTGTGATGGTTGTTCTTGAGTCCCTTGTTTGTTCTGAACAGTTAAACTGAGCATTGTTCTTCAGTAAAATCTTTCAGGTCCTGCAGATTCTTCGGTTTTCCAGCGTCTTTTGCATATTTGAACCCTTTCCAGCAGTGACTGTGTGATTTTGAGATCCATCTTTTCGCACTGAGGACAATTGAGGGACCCAAACACAGCTATTAAAAACGGTTCAAACATTCACTGATGCTCCAGAAGGAAACGTGATGCTTTAAGGGGGGTGAAAACTTTTGAACAGGATAAAGATATCCAAATTTTTCTTATTTTGTTAATATATCATTTTTTTCCAATTTAGTACTGCCCTTGGGAAGCAGCAAAAGATATTTGCATGTGTCCCTGAAGACAAATTAAGTACAATTTACCTTGATCTTCAAATTCAGAAACTTTCCTTCTGAAGTATCAGTGAATGAACCTTTTTTAATAGTTTTAAAGGCAGATTGGCTTCAATACAAGTTGTTTTTTAGACTTGAGTTCTGTAACTTACAGGATGTTTTTATAGCACAGTGACCTCGTATATGTCAAAAGATTAAGGGAATTTTGATTTCTCTGTTCATCAGTGTTGTGACGTCATTATATAAGTATCACAGGAAACTCTATTTTAGCATTTTAGTGCGATCTTCCATCTCTGTTGGTGCAATAACCATTAATGAAACAGAACATCGTTTGCAGCCTTGCTACTGAACAATGGTGCACATTGAGACATAGCCAGCTTTTATCTTGTCATGCCTGGTTAGGACCCTTTAAGGCAAGTCAGTTCACTCGCCGGTCATCTCAGTAGCATCCCCAGGCGGCTTTTTTTTTTCTTCTTACTTGAATGTAGTTCTTATTACATATAAAGTGTTATTTATCCCATTTGTGTTGCAGAAATTAGAAGCTCTGAAGCACAGACATAACTTGCACATTTGTCAAAGAAGTGTCATGTGTTCAGAGCGTTTGGTCATTCTGTCACAGATTCCGTGCAAATGTCAAGAGTTTTTCCATGTTCCACACTCAGTGTGAGACACATGCACATATGAATACATATATATGTTCCCTCGTTTCCCTCATTCCACCTGCTATTGCAGCCTTGAGTATTTTGACAGAGAGAAAGATTGGATGGTTTGGAGTGATGTAAAGGAAAACTGACAGAAAAATGGATGGGTGGAAAGTGGAAGAGAGAGATAGTTGATATCTGTTTCTATATATATATCTGTGCAGACCCAGTGAGAGAAGGATGTGAAGACATACATGCATATAAACCTCAGAGTCGAATGGAAGACAGACATGTGACTGTCGAATGAAGCGAGGAGAAAAAGCGAGTGATGAAAGGAGGAAGAGAGGGTGAAAGAGAAAGAATGTTCCACTCGCGCTCAGAGGGTGATTTATGGGTGGTTCTGCCTTCAGGCAAAATAGTTTGAAAATTATTAAATAGCTGCAATTAAAGTCATAAAATTGAGGAAAGAAAAGAGGTGGCGGGCGGAGGAGAGATGAACTTGACGTCTGTCTGGGCAACAAAATTTTACAGTGTCTGTCTTTGTTTGTGTTTTCTTTCCCTCTCTTTCATTTCATCTTGCGTTTTAGTTTTATAGACTTTTACTTTGATTACACGCGTAAATGTCTGTTCTCTCATATTCAGCCGTATAGTTTCTGAAAAGGCGGATAGACGCTGTTGTGCAGCTTTATTAGCAGGCTGTGTTCGCTTTGGGCATTTTGGCATCTGTGAAAATGTTGTGGGATTCGTTCAATCACTTTGATGCAAGTGAGAGTTTCGACTCTTCCAATAAAAGGCTAGTAAAATGCTGAAATACAATGGATATTGATTACTTTGGATGGATCGATTTTGTTAGTGTGTGCGTGTATGTGCACCTGATTTCAATCTTGCACATTACATTTGTAATTATGCAGCCTTTTTTTGTGATCACAGCAAAGATTAGAGAAGGATGCTGGTTATGTTTTTAGTAATGATGATAATCAGTCGCTTCTTATGTGTGTCTGTGTGTCAAGCCCTATTTATAACTGGTATTAAAAGGATAGTTCACCTAAAATTTTAAAATGTGTTCTCATTTACTCTCATGTTGATCCAGATCTGTGTCCTTCATTCTTCTGTAGAACACAAATGGAAATGTTTTGAAGAATGTTTACACTGCTCATTTCAATACAGTGAAAAAACATTGTAAAATTAGCATTTAAGTAGTTCATGCAAATTGTGTGCCATGTTCCATTTTTTTTGAAGCCACGTAATAAGAACTGGGTCGCAAAAAAGTGGAAAATTTTCAGTAAATTTTAGCAAGATTCATGAAATTTTGGAAACTTTCCGGGATTTTTTTGGAATCTTCTTTGGAAAGTTTCCAGAAATTTATCAGAAATTTTCCACTTGGAAATGGTTGTGCTGCTTAATATTTTTTTGGAAACCAGTGATACTTTTTCAGGATGTTTTATGAATAAAAAGTTTAAAAGGATTTATTTTAAATAGATGTATTTTCTAACAAAAGTCTTTACTATTACTATTAATTTGTGTCAAAAAAAAAGAAAGAAAAAAAAAGTACTGACCCCAGATTTGAACAGTAGAGTATATGGTTAAAAAAGATTTCTGTTTTAAATAAATGCTGTTCTTTTTAACATTTTATTCGTAAAAGATTCTGAAAAAGTTCCACAGGTTCCAAAAAAATATTCAGCAGCACAACTGTTTCCAACATTGATAATAAAAGTAATAAATCAGCATATTAGAATGATTTCTGAAGGATCATGTGACACTGAAGACTGCAAAAATGCCTGAAGAAAATTCAGCTTTGCATCACAAACATAAATTATATTTGAAAGTATATTAAAATAGAAAACCATTATTTTAAATTGCAATAATATTTTACAATATTACATTTTTTTTCTGTATTTTTGATCAAATAAATGCAGCCTAGATGAGCAGAAGAAACCTCTTTAAAAAACGTTAAAAAACGTAAAAGTGTAAATCTTACGAAAAATGTTTACCAAAATGTAAAAGCTCTGAATTGCACAGAGAGTATATTGTGGAGAACAGACCGAAATTTGTTATTCGCTAAAAACCAATATCAAATTTCATTGATGCAATATAAATTTACGGTAAGAACCAATGACATTCAGTATAATTTGTCAAACCTGACACAGCATGTCTTTACATGCCATATTTAAGGGTGCATATATGCTGACGAGTTTCTTTTTTGGGAAATTATCCCTTTTACATCAGCCTTATGTGATCTGCTGCTCCCAGTTATGCTGGAATTTTAATATCAACACAGATGTGACATTTCAAGCTTAATACTTTTTGTTATTTTACTCAAGCAACTCTGTTTCCTGAACTTCAAATGTGCCTGTCGTCAGTTGAATTCTGTTGTCAGGCAAAGCAGAGATATTCCATGAACTCTTGTGCACGTATAAGTATGGAGCTTTTCCAAGAGTTTGATTGGATGGTTGTTTTCTTTTTAGAGCCGCACACAGCTGGAACAGTTTAAAACTCATGTTTCGGTGGAATTATTACGTGTTTCACCAGTAGACGGTAATTTGATGTTGTCCAGGATGCATCAGACCAGATTAACGTTTAAACTTAGCAAATGTGATTTATTTTTGACTTCCCTTGAATGTAGTTTAAGTGATCTGTTTACACCTGCTGCCCACTTCGGATTAGATCACCTGGGACGGATGTCGGTACTAGATATAAACAAGGCCTAAATCAGCGAGAGAGAGAAGCGTAGGGTTTTTGTATCTGACAGATGTTTTCATATGCCCTGATCCCTAATCCAATCTTCTTTTCAGTACCTCTTCCTCACCCCGAATCTTTGTCTCGGCTCATCTCTCAGAATCGCATCCACACATGGCCGGTCCCCATCATTATCCAATCACATCCATCCACCGCCCTCCGTGTCAGCGGCAATACAATCAGCGCCATATGGTAGCCACATTCGCGAGACCCCGCACTTCCTGATCGCTTCCTTTCGGGAGGCGGCGCTGGGCAGACGTGCGGGGAGATGTAATCAGACGTTTGGCAGAATCTGCAGCAATCAGGCACGCCATCAGACGCTTTTTGGTCCTCGGCCACCGGGGCTTAAGGGTATCTGGGGTGTGTGTGCGGGTAACATCAAAGTTCCTGGATAAGAGAAAGAGTTGGAGAGAGAGAGGAGATTACATGGATTAGGACAGAGGGGGAAGGAATAATGTAATTAAACACTTGTCGAGATTTTATTCCACCCTGTAGACATGAGAGAGACTCTGTAGGGGCTGATATGCTGATTATAACTCACGCTGCTCCAAATTTGTTGACAGAATACCGTGTGTCGGGCATTTGCCCTGGGAGCGACTCTTAATGCCATCATATTAGAAAGAAAGATGGAGCGTTATAGCAGCATAAATGTAGCGAGACAAAGAAATTGCATTCCTTCGGAGTCGCGCACACACTTTCCGTCTTTCAGCACCCTCTGTAATGTTAATGGCCGCCCGTCTGTTGGACTCTACCTTTGTGCTCCAGCTCCAGCGAGGGTATGATGTCATCTGGGCTTTTGTGTGTCAAATCCAGTGCAAACATTAGACGTCTACAGTGCTGATGTATGTGTGTACATAGGACAGAAGCTCAAGTATGCACAGCAAATGCATCTCTCACGTACAGTGCCGCTCATTGATCGGCTGCAAAGAGCCATATATTATAGATTTCTTTTTAATACAGTGTTTGCTAGGCTACTTCTATTTCTCTGTATCTTTTCTTTCCTCACACACAGCTTCCATTCAAGCTTTATTTTGCAGATGTGTTCCTGGATAAAAATGTACATTACTGTTTAAAGTCTCTTGCTTACAAAGGCTGCATTTATCAAAATACATATTGTGAAATATCATTACAATTGAAATTAAATGTTTTCTATTTTAATATATTTTAAACTAATTTATTCATGTGATAGCTGAATTTTTAAGCAACATTACTCCAGGCTTCAGTGTCACATGATCCTTCAGAAATAATTCAGATGTATAATTTGGTGCTCAAACATTTCTTATTTTCATTAGTGTTGAAAACTTGTACTGCTTATAATTTTTGGGGAAATCAGGATACGTTTTCAGTATTCACTGATTAGAAAGTTTAAAAAGCAGCATTTTTTGCAAAATATTTGGGTACATTATGAATGTCTTTGCTCTCTCTTTTGATCACTTTAATGTGGCCTTGCTGAATAAATCTCAATATCAATTCTGTAGTTAATTACTCACCCTCATGTCGTTCCAAACCGTAAGACCTTTGTTCGTCTTCAGAACACAAATTAAGATATTTTTGATGAAATCCGAGACTTTTTTTAACCCTGCATAGACATGTTAAAATACTCCATGTGACATCAGTGGTTCAACTGTGATGTTATGAAGCTACAAAAATACTTTTTGTGCACAAATAAAATATAAATAATGACTTTACATAACAGTTTCTCCTCTTGCGTGGCCGGCTCATGAGAGTACCACACATTACGTTTTCTTACGCACAAAATGTATTCTCGTTGCTTGATAACATTACGGTTGAACAACTGATGTCACAAGGATTATTTTATCGATGTTCTTACTACTTTTCAAGGCCTTGAACGTTGTAGTTGCGTTTCTGTCTATGCAGGGTCAGAAAGCTCTTGGATTTAATCAAAAATAACTTAACTTGTGTTCTGGAGACGAACGGAGATCTTACAGGTTTGGAACGACATAATTAATGACAGAATTTTCCCTTTTGGGAGAACGATCCCTTTAAAATCCCAAGATTGATCTCTTACATACATGTATTTGTACAGCAAATCCCATCCCGCACATGCCACTGCATTCTGCTGAGCTTACTCACTCATCCGCATAGTTTGTAATCATGTTGTTAATTTTTCAAATGAGTGCAAGTTTGCAATCTGTATTGCACATTATGCAAAACAACTTGTGTAACCCCATTAACAAACAATAGACTTTTATAAGCTTGTTCTTTGTAGCGAATCAAAAGCCTACAATGTGACCAGTCTACTGTAAGTCTCATTCTGAAAGAATTCATGTGCACTGTTGAGTGAACTTGAGCTGTGTGGACTTGATGTAACCGCTCAACACAAAAACACACATTCTTTCCTGCATGTGTACTAAAGAAAGACATTATTCTTCTCTCTTCACACCTAACCATTCAAACCACCAGTTCTCTTCTCCTTTCTTTCATGCTGTTGTACATTCTTGTCTGCTGTTCTTTCATGCCTGCAGTGTTGCCTCAGGTGAGAAAGGCCTCAGGTAAAAGACAGTAAGCATCCTGAGTCCACATCCATGCTGTATATTTTGTGCTGAAGATGCCTGAAATGGATTTATACAAGCATTTAGATACTTTCTTTCCAACAAAACAAATTTACACAGTTGAGGTCAAAAGTTTACATACACCTTGCAGAATCTGCAAAATGTTG
>JAHKKF010497520.1:0-11178 GCA_019740295.1 Labeo calbasu | reverse complement strand
AATTTTGTTTATAAATGAATGTCAAACAGTGAATTGTTATAGAAACTTTAATGGATTACTTAGACTTGTAAGACTTGTTTTACAAAGACAGTGTTGTCTACATATTAGACTAAGATATCCAGGATATAGATTTAAGTGGTTGAACATACTCTTGGCCTCAAAACTGGACACACAAACCTCAAGAATAGTGGCAGTCAACAAATGTTTAAAAGATGAGTTCTTTACATCACAGTACAAAAGGGAACTAGCAATAATGACAAAACAACAACAAAAATGTTTAAGATGAAGTCAGAAAACAGCAAAGCAGTAATCCTATAAAATTAACTGCATAATTGATTCATGCTGCAATGCATGCTGGGAACTCACAAAACCTTAACATTTCAACAATATGAACAGTTCAGACAACTGTGTTTGACTAGTAGGGACAACATTTGGGGTAGTTTTGTTGGTCTGACAAGAGTTTTTAAGTAGTTTCAAGAAAATAGCATATTTTTTGTATTTGAGATGCAAAATGTTTCATAAACTGTAAAATGTGCAGTTGCATTTTTTACAGTGCATTTGCAAAAATACTGGTAAATTCAGTTTACCAGTATATTACCAGTATAAAAAGTTGTAACATTGCTGGTAAATTACTGGTAATGTGCTCTCTGTGAACGCGGATCAAGATTACCGATATGAGCACGTACGAGTTCAGAAGGCACTGATGTAAGACGCCTGCTCTGGGCCAGTCATGACATTCTGACGCAGCTGATGCATTTACTCTGCGCTGTGCAGTTTGTTTGAAAATGTCTAATACGACGTCTCTGGGCCAAAAGCAGCTGCAAGAATGTGAGTGTTTGACATAAAGTTGAAACATCAACAAAAACACTGAACGTGTATACATGTTTACAAACACACCACCGGGAGGCGCAGCCATTTAGAGTTCATTTCTGGGTAATGATGTCACAGATTTTACAGGTATTTTGAAACTGATGTGTAAATGGTGCTTTACCGGTAAAAAGATGTAATGTTGTTGCCTGTGTGAACAGCACATTTATTTTTTGTATTGACCAGTGAAAACGTTCTGGTAATTTTGCGCCAATTTACTAGTTTACAGGTTTACTGGTAAACGCTGGATTAGTGTTTATGCTGTTAGTGAATGACTTCTAGTCATCTCCACACATTAATTTAACATCCAAAAAAGACACAACTTAAAATAAACTCCATTATAACACCTCAGTACAGGTGAGAATGTGAGCAGTGAGGAAGAAATTCAGCTTTCAGGTGTAGGAGTTAATTTTAGCAGTGCACTGTGACGCTTTTCCCAGCGTTATGTGAAGTTTCACTCATCGGCTGAAAAGCTCGTCGCTGACTCCCATGAGCACCTGGGTTAGATGACAATCTTTATTTATCTGTCTTGCAGGAAGTGTGTTTTCCTACAGGAGAGAAGTGTGTGTGATGGACAGGTGATTATTTGAGGAGCAGCTTGTGTTAGTCTCTCGATTGCGAACGCCAAATATTTACGTCTGTGGTGGACAGTCTCCTCTCCAACCGTCCCTTTTGCCGCTCAAGGTCATAAGGTCAAATGGGCTGTGAATGTTTCCCACAGTCCTCCCACCCTGTCTTGTTCTCTGATTCTCTCTTTCGGTTTTCCTCTCATTTGTTCGTGTCGGTGTAAATGTCTTCCTCGCGCTTCCAAGTAATGAGATCAGTACAAGCGTTTGACTCATGTTACAAATATTAAACGCACAAACAGTCTCACACCCGTCATGTGATAATCATAATCCTGATGCACACCCGTATGGACACACTGGTTCTTCCTCTCTCTCTGGGAAAGGAAAGGTGTGGTCCCTTGTTTCTATAAAAGACCAGTGGAGACTCTATATATAGGTGTTGTTTTGGTAAACACAGGAAGTTGAGCCGTGTCGTTCAGGACGGGGAGGGTGTATGTGTGTGTTTGTCCATAGAAACATTCACTCCTCAAGCCACTAACTGATAAGGCTAAAGATAAAACACAAAAAAGCAAATCAACACAAAGAAAGTCCTCTGAATGTTTTTGTAAAGAGTGATAAAAGACGTAGAATGACATACAAGAATGTTAAAGGCCCTTTTTGAACTGACCTTTGACCTGTCTAAAAAAAAATTGTATTGATCATTTTTTCCTTAAATATTTGATCATTTCATCCATAAAATATTGATTACAATATAAAATTCTAAAATTATTGTTGGAACTTGCATTAAGAGGATCAGCCCTTACACAAAATGTCAATTAAGATGTAACATTTTTGATAATTGTGACCCTGGACCACAAAACCAGTCATATGGGTCAGTTTTTTTAAATTGAGAATTATACATCACCTTTGTTAGGATAGAAAAATATTAGAGATACAGCTGTTTAAAAATCTGGAATCTGAGGGTGCAAAAAAATCAAAATGTTGAGAAAATCACCTTTAAAGTTGTCTAAATTAAGTTCTTAGCAATGCATATTACTAATCAAAAATTAAGTTTTGATATATTTACGGTAGAAAAATTACAAAATATCTTCATGAAACATGACCTTTACTTAATATCCTAATGATTTTTGGCATAAAAGAAAAATCAATAATTTTGCCCCATACAAAGTGCTACTTAAGACTGAATTTTGGGTTCAGGGTCACAATTATTTTGATCTGTTTTTTTATTTAGTCATTTGGTCTATTCAGCATGAAATTTCATATGAATATGAATTTCAAAGTTGGAAAAAATGCCACTAATGACTAAGATGTATGTGGCATTTATTAAAATGGGTTTGTGTGATGTTGTTTATTGAAATTACAAGTTACTAAATGATTGATCTTGTTCTGTAATTGTTGTTAAAAAGAATAAAAACAGACATCTCATAATTGGCTGTTTAGACCTTTTAAGTGTTAATGCTGCTGTTCAAAAAGATTTTAAAGGGTGATTATACTAATGACTTACTAATTTAAATCACCAAAAAAAAGGGCCTAATAATAGTGACATCAGTATTGGTATCGGTGTTGATAATAGTAATATTGGCCTTGTTAATACTTGGTATTGGATTGAAAAGAAAAGAAGTATCACCTATTCCTGTAGAGCATGTTTTGAGGAAATGAATGCATATGTAAATGAAGCAGCAGTGATGCATCACCCTCTTAAACGAGTCTGTTTATCTCCAGACAGGTCTGAACAAGTCACCTCAGCGGAGACGCACAGATGCTGCTGCCCTCTAGTCTAGTTTGGTGAAAATGAGGAAAGAACATTCTATTTTCACTGTTTTACTTCTCTAAATGAAGGTGAGAACGAGATTGACAGAGCTGCTGTGCATGTGTGACAGAAATAGAGATGGAGATAGAACAAAAGCTGGACAGCTCATAAAAGCCTGCCACTTGTTTATTTTCCCTCATTGTTTGTGTGTGTGTGGACACAATCGTCTTTTCTGTTAGATGGTTGCTCAAGCACAAACAGACAGTGTCTGTGACAGGGACGAGAAAGAGATGAATCATTTATGCCCTAACAGACATGCTGCACCAGCTTTCCATCAGCAAATCATTTGTCTTCATAGCTAATCAGAAGATAAGTTCAATAAATAATTATGTGAAGGTCCACATACAGAACAAAAAAGAAGACATTTTAAAGAACATTTGGGGTCCAAACAACACTGCAGCTCGTTGACTTTCATTGTGGACAAAAAAAGCTTTGAGATGAATTTAAAAAAAAAAGTCATACAGGGTTTTTTTTGGAATGACACGAGAGTGAGTAAATGATGATACAATTTTCGGGTGAATTATCCCATTAATGATTCAAGTTCCAGTTCCACTTAATGTTTCTGATTCTTAAAGAGGTCATGACCTGCCTTTTCTGAGGTCAACTTATAATCAAAAAACATCATGATTTAGAAGTAAAGGCTATTTTCTGTCCTGTTTTGACCCCCCTCATTAAACCGCCCTTGAATAGATGTGGTGGATTGTAGACTCGTAAGTAAATTCCCACTGCTATGATTGGCTAACAGTTGTGTTTGTTTGACAGTCTAAGTCCTTCACAGATGGATGCTGCTATAATTTATGTCAAAAATGCATAAATACTCAATACACATCAACTACTCTGTAATAACAGACAAAGCAATAGTGACCGCGTAATAAAAAGTGTTACACTTGTGTAGATCCAATATAGTCGGCATAGCATCGTCTTTTAGGGTGCGTCACACTTGTAGTTTGGTTTTCTTGGTTCGTTTGGTCCAGACCAAAAAAAAGAAAAGATACATTTGATCCTGATCCTGTTCACACTGGCAGTTTTGACAGCGAACCTAAAGATACCGAACCTAAAGGCATAGTTACAGTGGCATGCTAAAGTTTGGGAACCCCTTGCAGAATCTGTGAAAATGTAAATGATTTTAACAAAATAAGAGAGGTCATACAAAATGCGTGTTATTTTTTGTTTAGTACTGTCCTGAGTAAGATATTTTACATAAAAGATGTTTACATATAGTCCACAAGACAAAAAAAAATAGCTGAAATTATTAAAATAACCTACTTCCAAAAGTTTGGGAACCCTCATTCCTTTTTACTGTGTGTGGTTACCTGAATGATCTATGACTGTTTTTTTTGTTTTGTTTTGTGGTGGTTGTTCTTGAGTCCCTTGTTTGTTCTGAACAGTTAAACTGAGCACTGTTCTTCAGTAAAATCTTTCAGGTCCTGCAGATTCTTTGGTTTTCCAGCATCTTTTGCATATTTGAACCCTTTCCAGCAGTGACTGTGTGATTTTGAGGTCCATCTTTTCGCACTGAGGACAATTGAGGGACCCAAACACAACTATTAAAAACGGTTCAAACATTCACTGATGCGCCAGAAGGAAACGTGATGCTTTAAGGGGGGTGAAAACTTTTGAACAGGATAAAGATATCCAAATTTTTCTTATTTTGTTAAAATATCATTTTTTTTCTAATTTAGTACTGCCCTTTGGAAGCAACAAAACATATATGTTTCTCTAAAGACAAATTAAGTACAATTTACCTTGATCTTCAAATTCAGAAAGTTTCCTTCTGAAGTATCAGTGAATGAACCTTTTTTAATAGTTGTATCTGAGTCCCTCAGTTGTCCTCTGTGTGAAAAGATGGAACTCAACCTGTTTTGGCAGACTGGCTTCAATACAAGTTGTTTTTTAGACTTGAGTTCTGTAACTTACAGGATGTTTTTATAGTACAGTGACCTCGTATATGTCAAAAGATTAAGGGAATTTTGATTTCTCTGTTCATGACCCCTTTAAACAATTCTGAAAAAGAGAAACCCAATTAAATTTCCTAATGACTAGATCATTTAAAAAGACTCCTAAAATTTAATTTCATAGAATTCACACTGCAAATTCAGTTCCAGTGTTGTGACGTCATTATAAGTATCACAGGAAACTCTATTTTAGCATTTTAGTGCGATCTTCCATCTCTGTTGGTGCAATAACCATTAATGAAACAGAACATCGTTTGCAGCCTTGCTACTGAACAATGGTGCACATTGAGACATAGCCAGCTTTTATCTTGTCATGCCTGGTTAGGACCCTTTAAGGCAAGTCAGTTCACTCGCCGGTCATCTCAGTAGCATCCCCAGGCGGCTTTTTTTTTTCTTCTTACTTGAATGTAGTTCTTATTACATATAAAGTGTTATTTATCCCATTTGTGTTGCAGAAATTAGAAGCTCTGAAGCACAGACATAACTTGCACATTTGTCAAAGAAGTGTCATGTGTTCAGAGCGTTTGGTCATTCTGTCACAGATTCCGTGCAAATGTCAAGAGTTTTTCCATGTTCCACACTCAGTGTGAGACACATGCACATATGAATACATATATATGTTCCCTCGTTTCCCTCATTCCACCTGCTATTGCAGCCTTGAGTATTTTGACAGAGAGAAAGATTGGATGGTTTGGAGTGATGTAAAGGAAAACTGACAGAAAAATGGATGGGTGGAAAGTGGAAGAGAGAGATAGTTGATATCTGTTTCTATATATATATCTGTGCAGACCCAGTGAGAGAAGGATGTGAAGACATACATGCATATAAACCTCAGAGTCGAATGGAAGACAGACATGTGACTGTCGAATGAAGCGAGGAGAAAAAGCGAGTGATGAAAGGAGGAAGAGAGGGTGAAAGAGAAAGAATGTTCCACTCGCGCTCAGAGGGTGATTTATGGGTGGTTCTGCCTTCAGGCAAAATAGTTTGAAAATTATTAAATAGCTGCAATTAAAGTCATAAAATTGAGGAAAGAAAAGAGGTGGCGGGCGGAGGAGAGATGAACTTGACGTCTGTCTGGGCAACAAAATTTTACAGTGTCTGTCTTTGTTTGTGTTTTCTTTCCCTCTCTTTCATTTCATCTTGCGTTTTAGTTTTATAGACTTTTACTTTGATTACACGCGTAAATGTCTGTTCTCTCATATTCAGCCGTATAGTTTCTGAAAAGGCGGATAGACGCTGTTGTGCAGCTTTATTAGCAGGCTGTGTTCGCTTTGGGCATTTTGGCATCTGTGAAAATGTTGTGGGATTCGTTCAATCACTTTGATGCAAGTGAGAGTTTCGACTCTTCCAATAAAAGGCTAGTAAAATGCTGAAATACAATGGATATTGATTACTTTGGATGGATCGATTTTGTTAGTGTGTGCGTGTATGTGCACCTGATTTCAATCTTGCACATTACATTTGTAATTATGCAGCCTTTTTTTGTGATCACAGCAAAGATTAGAGAAGGATGCTGGTTATGTTTTTAGTAATGATGATAATCAGTCGCTTCTTATGTGTGTCTGTGTGTCAAGCCCTATTTATAACTGGTATTAAAAGGATAGTTCACCTAAAATTTTAAAATGTGTTCTCATTTACTCTCATGTTGATCCAGATCTGTGTCCTTCATTCTTCTGTAGAACACAAATGGAAATGTTTTGAAGAATGTTTACACTGCTCATTTCAATACAGTGAAAAAACATTGTAAAATTAGCATTTAAGTAGTTCATGCAAATTGTGTGCCATGTTCCATTTTTTTTGAAGCCACGTAATAAGAACTGGGTCGCAAAAAAGTGGAAAATTTTCAGTAAATTTTAGCAAGATTCATGAAATTTTGGAAACTTTCCGGGATTTTTTTGGAATCTTCTTTGGAAAGTTTCCAGAAATTTATCAGAAATTTTCCACTTGGAAATGGTTGTGCTGCTTAATATTTTTTTGGAAACCAGTGATACTTTTTCAGGATGTTTTATGAATAAAAAGTTTAAAAGGATTTATTTTAAATAGATGTATTTTCTAACAAAAGTCTTTACTATTACTATTAATTTGTGTCAAAAAAAAAGAAAGAAAAAAAAAGTACTGACCCCAGATTTGAACAGTAGAGTATATGGTTAAAAAAGATTTCTGTTTTAAATAAATGCTGTTCTTTTTAACATTTTATTCGTAAAAGATTCTGAAAAAGTTCCACAGGTTCCAAAAAAATATTCAGCAGCACAACTGTTTCCAACATTGATAATAAAAGTAATAAATCAGCATATTAGAATGATTTCTGAAGGATCATGTGACACTGAAGACTGCAAAAATGCCTGAAGAAAATTCAGCTTTGCATCACAAACATAAATTATATTTGAAAGTATATTAAAATAGAAAACCATTATTTTAAATTGCAATAATATTTTACAATATTACATTTTTTTTCTGTATTTTTGATCAAATAAATGCAGCCTAGATGAGCAGAAGAAACCTCTTTAAAAAACGTTAAAAAACGTAAAAGTGTAAATCTTACGAAAAATGTTTACCAAAATGTAAAAGCTCTGAATTGCACAGAGAGTATATTGTGGAGAACAGACCGAAATTTGTTATTCGCTAAAAACCAATATCAAATTTCATTGATGCAATATAAATTTACGGTAAGAACCAATGACATTCAGTATAATTTGTCAAACCTGACACAGCATGTCTTTACATGCCATATTTAAGGGTGCATATATGCTGACGAGTTTCTTTTTTGGGAAATTATCCCTTTTACATCAGCCTTATGTGATCTGCTGCTCCCAGTTATGCTGGAATTTTAATATCAACACAGATGTGACATTTCAAGCTTAATACTTTTTGTTATTTTACTCAAGCAACTCTGTTTCCTGAACTTCAAATGTGCCTGTCGTCAGTTGAATTCTGTTGTCAGGCAAAGCAGAGATATTCCATGAACTCTTGTGCACGTATAAGTATGGAGCTTTTCCAAGAGTTTGATTGGATGGTTGTTTTCTTTTTAGAGCCGCACACAGCTGGAACAGTTTAAAACTCATGTTTCGGTGGAATTATTACGTGTTTCACCAGTAGACGGTAATTTGATGTTGTCCAGGATGCATCAGACCAGATTAACGTTTAAACTTAGCAAATGTGATTTATTTTTGACTTCCCTTGAATGTAGTTTAAGTGATCTGTTTACACCTGCTGCCCACTTCGGATTAGATCACCTGGGACGGATGTCGGTACTAGATATAAACAAGGCCTAAATCAGCGAGAGAGAGAAGCGTAGGGTTTTTGTATCTGACAGATGTTTTCATATGCCCTGATCCCTAATCCAATCTTCTTTTCAGTACCTCTTCCTCACCCCGAATCTTTGTCTCGGCTCATCTCTCAGAATCGCATCCACACATGGCCGGTCCCCATCATTATCCAATCACATCCATCCACCGCCCTCCGTGTCAGCGGCAATACAATCAGCGCCATATGGTAGCCACATTCGCGAGACCCCGCACTTCCTGATCGCTTCCTTTCGGGAGGCGGCGCTGGGCAGACGTGCGGGGAGATGTAATCAGACGTTTGGCAGAATCTGCAGCAATCAGGCACGCCATCAGACGCTTTTTGGTCCTCGGCCACCGGGGCTTAAGGGTATCTGGGGTGTGTGTGCGGGTAACATCAAAGTTCCTGGATAAGAGAAAGAGTTGGAGAGAGAGAGGAGATTACATGGATTAGGACAGAGGGGGAAGGAATAATGTAATTAAACACTTGTCGAGATTTTATTCCACCCTGTAGACATGAGAGAGACTCTGTAGGGGCTGATATGCTGATTATAACTCACGCTGCTCCAAATTTGTTGACAGAATACCGTGTGTCGGGCATTTGCCCTGGGAGCGACTCTTAATGCCATCATATTAGAAAGAAAGATGGAGCGTTATAGCAGCATAAATGTAGCGAGACAAAGAAATTGCATTCCTTCGGAGTCGCGCACACACTTTCCGTCTTTCAGCACCCTCTGTAATGTTAATGGCCGCCCGTCTGTTGGACTCTACCTTTGTGCTCCAGCTCCAGCGAGGGTATGATGTCATCTGGGCTTTTGTGTGTCAAATCCAGTGCAAACATTAGACGTCTACAGTGCTGATGTATGTGTGTACATAGGACAGAAGCTCAAGTATGCACAGCAAATGCATCTCTCACGTACAGTGCCGCTCATTGATCGGCTGCAAAGAGCCATATATTATAGATTTCTTTTTAATACAGTGTTTGCTAGGCTACTTCTATTTCTCTGTATCTTTTCTTTCCTCACACACAGCTTCCATTCAAGCTTTATTTTGCAGATGTGTTCCTGGATAAAAATGTACATTACTGTTTAAAGTCTCTTGCTTACAAAGGCTGCATTTATCAAAATACATATTGTGAAATATCATTACAATTGAAATTAAATGTTTTCTATTTTAATATATTTTAAACTAATTTATTCATGTGATAGCTGAATTTTTAAGCAACATTACTCCAGGCTTCAGTGTCACATGATCCTTCAGAAATAATTCAGATGTATAATTTGGTGCTCAAACATTTCTTATTTTCATTAGTGTTGAAAACTTGTACTGCTTATAATTTTTGGGGAAATCAGGATACGTTTTCAGTATTCACTGATTAGAAAGTTTAAAAAGCAGCATTTTTTGCAAAATATTTGGGTACATTATGAATGTCTTTGCTCTCTCTTTTGATCACTTTAATGTGGCCTTGCTGAATAAATCTCAATATCAATTCTGTAGTTAATTACTCACCCTCATGTCGTTCCAAACCGTAAGACCTTTGTTCGTCTTCAGAACACAAATTAAGATATTTTTGATGAAATCCGAGACTTTTTTTAACCCTGCATAGACATGTTAAAATACTCCATGTGACATCAGTGGTTCAACTGTGATGTTATGAAGCTACAAAAATACTTTTTGTGCACAAATAAAATATAAATAATGACTTTACATAACAGTTTCTCCTCTTGCGTGGCCGGCTCATGAGAGTACCACACATTACGTTTTCTTACGCACAAAATGTATTCTCGTTGCTTGATAACATTACGGTTGAACAACTGATGTCACAAGGATTATTTTATCGATGTTCTTACTACTTTTCAAGGCCTTGAACGTTGTAGTTGCGTTTCTGTCTATGCAGGGTCAGAAAGCTCTTGGATTTAATCAAAAATAACTTAACTTGTGTTCTGGAGACGAACGGAGATCTTACAGGTTTGGAACGACATAATTAATGACAGAATTTTCCCTTTTGGGAGAACGATCCCTTTAAAATCCCAAGATTGATCTCTTACATACATGTATTTGTACAGCAAATCCCATCCCGCACATGCCACTGCATTCTGCTGAGCTTACTCACTCATCCGCATAGTTTGTAATCATGTTGTTAATTTTTCAAATGAGTGCAAGTTTGCAATCTGTATTGCACATTATGCAAAACAACTTGTGTAACCCCATTAACAAACAATAGACTTTTATAAGCTTGTTCTTTGTAGCGAATCAAAAGCCTACAATGTGACCAGTCTACTGTAAGTCTCATTCTGAAAGAATTCATGTGCACTGTTGAGTGAACTTGAGCTGTGTGGACTTGATGTAACCGCTCAACACAAAAACACACATTCTTTCCTGCATGTGTACTAAAGAAAGACATTATTCTTCTCTCTTCACACCTAACCATTCAAACCACCAGTTCTCTTCTCCTTTCTTTCATGCTGTTGTACATTCTTGTCTGCTGTTCTTTCATGCCTGCAGTGTTGCCTCAGGTGAGAAAGGCCTCAGGTAAAAGACAGTAAGCATCCTGAGTCCACATCCATGCTGTATATTTTGTGCTGAAGATGCCTGAAATGGATTTATACAAGCATTTAGATACTTTCTTTCCAACAAAACAAATTTACACAGTTGAGGTCAAAAGTTTACATACACCTTGCAGAATCTGCAAAATGTTG
>JAHKKF010497517.1:0-13718 GCA_019740295.1 Labeo calbasu | reverse complement strand
AACGAATCACTCCCCGAGACGACTCGTTCGTCCCGAGTCACATTAAAGATTCGTTCAAAATGAACGAATCGTTCAAGAACGACCCATCACTAATAAACGAACGACTCAAACCCGAAAACTTGTGAGCGGCGAGGTTGAGCTAATCATAGACTAAAGACCCAGGTAAACAGTGAATTAATCTTTTCTGTTTCTTATAGCGTTATAGTTTTGTCTTGTTTGTAGTGTGATCAATGTTTGTATAAGCAGTATATGTGTTAGGGAGGTAACACGTAACATTTTAATTATATTTTGCTAAAATCAACGAAATGACTCAAAAAAGATTCGTTCATTTTGCTGAACAAGACTCAAAGGTCCGAGTCGGTAAAATGATCCGAACTTCCCATCACTACTGTGCAGCAGAAGCGCCCCATGTAGTCGAGGCGGCGCCCGCGCCGCAGTTCCCGTGAAAGGGTCTTCACGCTGGGCGCGGTGGGGTAGCCGCGTGTCTGCCTGCTGCTTTCTCTCGTGGTGGGACTGTTTTGTGAAGTTGAGGCGGTGCTCGCGTCGCAGTTGAGACGATTCCACGCGGAGCATAATTATAAACTGAAAAACTTGCAAAATCCAAAACAAAATGTTCTTAGAATGTCCAATATCTGTATTTATTTTAAGATTTTAACAATTCTTTTGTTTTCTTTAGGAATCCTGTAAGCACTTTATTTTTTATTGATATTAAGCAGATTTCAGTAATTCTTAAATTCAGATCAAAATGATCTGACATGGTTACAATTGTAAACTTAAATGTAAGCACTTTATTTTTTATTGATATTTAGCAGATTTCAGTAATTCTTAAATTCAGATCAAAATGATCTGACATGGTTACAATTGTAAACTTAAATGTAAAGCAGAGTCTAAAAATATATATGGTCTGTTTATAAAAGCTTACATTTTATACATTTAATAACTAAAGAATCTTGCAAGCACTTTATTTTCCCCCTTTACTCGTATTGCACAAAAAGTGATTCAGTAACACTGAATGGTTTGTATATGGTGGTGTGTTTTTAATTACAGCTTTCCTAAAATTATGTCCTATTTATAAAATTAGAAATATCCCAATATATCGCCTTGTTTACGATATCGCAATGTATCGCAACATATCGTATCGCTACACCTGTATCGTGATACATATCGTATCGCCAGATTCTTGGCAATACACAGCCCTAATCAAAAGTAACACAAAACCTAGCCTATTGCTATTTATTGGAAGGAAGGCGCACTGTTCATTTATCAACTGAAGACAGCATAGATCAAAAGATCGATTGAGATTTAAGAATGAATATTTGTTCATCAAAATCTATTAAGATCAAGAAATCTGTTTTTTTTTTTTTTTTTTTTGGTTTACTGAGCCCTAGCATATTTTGTTGTTTTTAAACACTGCGCTGTCATACTGTAGGTTCATGACTAAAAATGAAAATGTGAACAAAAATAAAAGCAATTAAATGTGTTATTATAATTAAAATATGAAAATTAAAATGATGGGTAATAATAGATTATGACAGAATTTTTACGACCTTGTCCATCAAAATGACGATATATCGATATATCGGTTCAAATGGAAAATGAGTTTGAATTATGCATAAGATATGAATGAACGGTAAAAACCCCCAAAAAACTGCCCAATGCATCGCAAACAGTGTTATAAATTAAGCAGGGAACCCTGTCAACTGCATACACTTCTGACTAATAGACTAATTGTTAGAGAACTATTTTAGAACTATTAATAATACACAACTAATTCTTTAACTGGGCAAATAAATCAACTGTAAACGAACGCAAATAAGATGAATGCAAAGAAGAGAGAATAGAGTTTTTGCTTTAATTTTTGAAAGTGGTTCTGCATCTGTTTCATGCATTCTGATTCATAAAGGCACCGTCAGGGAAAAAACATGATAAACCACCAGAATCCTTAAGAAAACCTGATACAGATTTTTAGTCAAACAACTCAGCACTATAACCTACCCTGATAATATCATGCTACTTGTTTCTAAGAGTCTAAAACTCTAAAACAGAGAAAGAGCCTTGTCATACATCATTGGCGTTTGATCGTATTAAAATTCAAAGAATATAATAACCTTTCAAGAATATAATTTTCAATTAGCTTCTAAATTTACTGTAGGGGCTGAACCTACCTCTGTGTAATCTGATTGCTAATCCTATATGTATGATCTAATTTCACTTTGAATCTCCCTGTGATTGATTTAATTTGAAAATGAACAATAAATAGACTCTTAGCCAGTACGCAAAAACAAAAATCTATTATCATAGTGACAGTTCTCAATTACATCTACAAAGGACGCGCACATAATGTCATGATATTTATATTCCAGTCAAATTTGACAGTGAAATGCTGTGAAGTAATTCCTTTTCTTGTTCTGTGCAGGGCAAGCTCACAGACAGCGGTAAGTTACCCAGCGGGAGACGCATTTATTGCGCAGCGACCGGGTTTCTCATGCAGCCGGGAAAGCTGTACGGCTAATGCGCCATCAACGCATTTCCCCAGCTTCCACGCTCTGCCGTAGATCGCTAAGTACTTTGTTTATCGATGCCCTCATCAAAAGCTAGTTCTTCACACTAGGACATTGGAGTCATTGTTTTGATTCGTTTCTTAGGTTCTTATTTTTAAAAATGTCACTTTTCAGTCCTATAATTTTTTGTGTAAAACACAAGGGAGATGTTTAGTAGAATGTTAAGTCATGTGGACCAGGGATAGTCATGGTCACTATTCACTTTCACTGTATAGAAAAGAGCAGCTTGAATAGTCTGCGAAGCATCTCCTTTTGTGTTTCACACAAGAGAGAAGGTCATACAGGTTTGAACATGACATGAATGAATATGACAAACTATCCCTTTGAAATGTACTCTGTAGACTTGTCCTTTCTAATGCTGAAATAGATTAGGATTGCTGGAGGGATGACAGTCACGTTTATACTTTGGACAATGCTGGTGGAACTGAAATCTTTGTTGGCATGTAATTTATGGTTGAAATGTAAATGTGTATATATTGGCCTACATGGGCTTGGTTAATCTTATCACCTTACAGCAACTGTTTGCCTGCTGTGTATTTAACCGTGGTAAACACGGACATTGGATCCTACCTAATCGCCTTGGGTCCTTTCCGTGCCACAGCTGTAATCAAGGGTGTTCACTCTTTTTCTGTCTTTCGTTCTCTCTCTCCTCTTTGCAGGGGAGCTAAGATGGGGCTATGTTCTCTGGCAGAGTTCCATACACGGCTCACCCTCCCACTGGAACGCCTGATTCCAGTTCAGCCCTTTACAAGACATGCCAGGACCCTTTGTGTGCCAGGCTGGGCTGGGTGTGCGGGCAGAGCGGGACCGCTTCCTCGAGATGTCATTATTGCTGGGGAAATTGCCACTCTTGTCAGAGGCTGCAGCTGGGTGGTATAGCATTTCATAAAGAAGCATCAGGGCTAATCAGCATTGAGAGCGGTATTTCAATGCCCATTTTGTCCGACACAAGAATACAAGTCTTTGTTTTCTCCCGTGTAATTCACAGTGATGATCTTATATTGATATATCTTATAATTATCACACAGTTACAACAGTTCTCCTTTGCGGGAATCAATATTACATCGTTCTTTTTAGATCTGAGAAATTTTATCTGCATGTCTTAAGTGTCAAAATATTCATTGTGTTACACCTCAGTATCTAAAATTAAGTATATTTAGGAAATGGACTATTTATTACTACTTAATTGTCAAAAATTGGGTCCCAAATTTAAGTCTCCATTGCATAAAATTAATTTCAAATATGAAATAAGCCATTAAAAAAGCCATTAATATATATATATATATATATATATATTTTTTTTTTTTTCCCTGATAGGGATTAGGTGAAGTCTAAGATAGACAGAGTATTCTTCAAAACACTATCAACCATCAGCATGTGTGTGTGCAGAACACAAAGTCTATCAGTGATGCAAATTAGCTCTGTTTCCTATACATTAATTAGGATTCCCAGAAGAGCGAATCTGCATCTTAAAAAAACGTAGCTGCTTCCTCAAGAAACCATGGTTGAGCTTTCACCACATTCCCTTATGCACGCTTACGTGAACAGAAATAAATGGCTTCTGTTGAATTTCACAAGAGATGCGTTCGTAGTCTAAAGGAGAGCAGTGTCTGGTGACTAATAGAAATTGAGCCAATTAAGAGCTGGCTTTTATTTTTACGTTCTTAGCAGACAGTTTCTTACTGGAACTGTTTAAAGGGCTAGTTCACCCAAAAATTAAAACTGTGTCATTAATTACTCACTCTCATGCTGTTCCAAATCCGTAAGACCTTTGTTTATCTTCAGAACACAAATTAAGATATTTTTGATAAAATCCGAGAGTTTTCTGACCCTCCATTGACCCTCCATAGACAGCAAGGGCAAAAAAAAAAAAAAACTTTATTCAATAATTCTTCTACTCTGCATCACCCTAGCACCATTTTGGAGAGTACCCTTCTGGACTTTGAACGTAGAAGGACCTTTACTGTCTATGGAGGGTCAGAAAGCTCTTGGATTTCATCAAAAATATCTTTATTTGTGTTCCAAAGATGACTAACTAACCTTTTAATACAGACACAAAGTTAGAAAGTTTCACTGTAATTCTTTGTATGCTAAATGTCTACGGTTAATTACTGTAGGATAATAAACCCAAATTTTCATGTTTTAAATTTGCGATGTTACAGTAGATCAAAATCACTTTTTTGGACAAAATGTAATTTACAATTAAAAATCATTACAATTACAAATTTCTGTTCATTTTAAGATATCCATATAGAATTTTTTTGAGCAATAGCTGAGTTAAGTGAAACTACCCAGAAGGTTGGGTTAAAGATTAGTTTGCTTCCAGAACAAAAATTTACAGATAATTTACTTACCCTCTTGTCATCCAAGATGTCTATGTCTTCCTTTCTTCGGTCGTAAAGAAATTATGTTTTTTTAAGGAAAACATTTCAGGAATCATCTCCATATAGTGGACTTCTATGGTGGCCCCCAGTTTGACCTTCCAAAATGCAGTTTAAATACAGCTTTAAAGTGTTCTACAGATCCCAGTTGAGGAAGAAGGGTCTTATCTAGCAAAACAATCAGTCATTTACTAAAAATAATTATGATTTATATACTTCTTAACCTCAAATGCTTGTGTTGTCTAGCTCTGCCATGCGCATGCACATGCATGTAATCTGGGTCAACACAGTTCGGGCATGTTGAAAAACTCCCATCTCATTTTCTCCTCCAACTTCAAAATCATCCTACATCATTGCAGAAGTACCGACCCAGTGTTTACAAACTGAACATGCAAAGAAGGTCAAACGTTCTTTACAAAAAAAGGTAAAACAGCGATGTAGGACGATTTTAAAGTTGGAGGAGAAAATGAGATGGGAGTTTTTCAACATACCCTAACTGCATTGACCCGGATTACACGGACTACACATGCATATCACAGAGCTAGACAAGATGAGCATTTAAGGTTAAAAAGTATATAAATTATTATTTTTTTTTTTAGAAAATGACCATCATTTCACTAGATAAGACCCTTATTCCTCGTCTGGGATTGTTTAGAGCCCTTTGAAGCTGCATTTTGGACATTCAAACATGCGGGCACCATAGAAGTCAACTATATGGCGATAATTTCTGATATGTTTTCCTCAAAAAACATAATTTCTTTATGACTGAAGAAAGAAAGACATGTCATCTTGAATGACAATGGGGTGAGTACATTATCTGTAAATTTTTGTTCAGGAAGTGAACTTCTCCTTTAATATGTTAAATTAACATTTATTAGTATGTTGAGTAAATAATCATTAAATAATAAACATTTTTTTAAATTGCTTATTAATAAATGTTTACGTTTTGATTATTGCTGATGCCATCAGTAATTATGTGTCTAATTTTTAATTTACAATTACAATTACAATTAAAGATTTCTGTTCATTTTAAGCCAGCCATTGGTAATTTGTAAACAGTAGTTAAGTAAAACTGCACAGAAGGTTGGGTTAAACATTTAACCCAATGGCTGGGTCAAAACCACCCAATCGCTGAGTTGTTTTTAACCCAACATCTTTTGGAGTGGAATATAAGACTATAATACAGCTTGATAGTTTAATAATAATATAATGATGATAATAATGCTGATATGCCATCATATTTACATTATAAATTATTGACTTAAAATATAAATTTAATTACAACAAATAAAAATATTGACATTTTTTCCCTTTTAAATCTTTTTTTTTAATTGTCAGATTCTAAACTTATATAAAGCAAGGCACTTTTTGTGAGGAAATATACCTACTCTCTTTCTCTCTCTCCCCCCCCCATCTCTCTCTCTTTCTCTCTCTCTTCCCCTTTAAACGGGGAGGTACTCTAGCATTTCTCCGCTGCCTGGGCTCAGAGACATGTCGGAAACCTCCCACGAGGGGCCCCGTGTAATTCGATGCATGCTGTTAAAGCTTAGAGTATATTGTCTTCTCTTGCTTATGAAGCCTCCACCCACCGGCCCACCCTACATTTAGCGGATCATGTGACCGTGGTAAGTCATTTGCAAGTACAACAGTTCTCTGTGAGCTCCCATTCATTTCCTGAGAACTGCCCTGAGCAGCTGAGAGGAGCTGAGAGGGGAGGGAGTCACACACACACACACACACACATACACACACACACAGAGAGAGAGCGCAAGCGAGAGAGAGAGAGAGAGACAGACAGAGAGGACTGTATAAGGAAGACAGTTTCTGTCGCTCTGCAGCTCCTGGTCAGGTCTGTGTATATTTTATTCTCTTTTGCTTGTTCTTTTTCCTCTTCTTCTATGAATGCCTCTGTCTTGACTGTTTTGTGTCCGCTCTGTGCATCTTGTTCAGCTGTCACTGTAGTGTTACGCCAAATGACAAGTCTGATGCTGTCCAGCCTGATATAACAATTGTACAATGCAGGTGGCTAAAGACATGAGATGTTATTTATCTACTGTGTTCTTAAAGTGTTATGCACGATTTAAGAGTGGTTTGAAGTATCTCAACAGAGTTGAATTGTTTCTCAGCTTGGCAAAGTGTGTGTGTTATATACGTGGTTTAGAAAAGATTCAGGCAAAGTGTTTTTCTGGGTTAAATATTGACACACTGTGAGAAAAGTGTGTGTGCGAGGGAACTGAGGCGGACGTCTCTAAGCGGCCACGGTTCCACTCTCGCAAAAAGTTTGATCCCCCTCGTTCGGCATGCATGCACGAGCGTAAGTGAGCGCGAGCGCGTATGTGTGCGTTTGCCGATGGCACGTGCATCTCCGAAGCGATGACAGGCTTCCCGGTGAGTGGAGTTACCGTGGTGACAAACTGGGGTAGGAATCAGAGACTCAAGTGGCGGAGGAAGGACAGCGAGGGGGCGGGAGGCAAGCGTTTGTATGTGTGCGCCGGGGTGTTGCATGGGTGGTGTCGTGGATGTCATCTGCTCCTCAAGGAACAGTCATTGGTATTGATGGCTGGCTGTCAGTGACGGGCTCAAGCTTGGTGCGCCGTGTCTGTGGGCTGGCCCGTGGCTGTTCTTTTCAATTACGGCAGACCTGGCCGCAACTGACAGCGAAGGCATTTGTTCGTGGAGAGAGTGGTGTGGAGGTCGATGTGCATTTGTGTGTGTGGAATTGTGGGTGGAGGTAGGATCCCCTATGAGTGTGTGTGTGTGTGTACTTTAATACGGTAACTGTGACTCCACACAGTGCAAATGTTGGTCACTCAGCCTTAAACTGTGAGGCAGCCACTGCTGCTCAAGGCTATTCTGCCAGAGAAATGAGGTTATTTAATGCTCTTACTGCGGTTAAGACCCTTGCTAAAGTGTATTGTGTATTGTCTAAAACACTAGTAAACGATAGTATTGCTGCTGATACTGGAGTTCATGTTGACCACAAATGGTTTTTAGTGCTGCTTAGTAAGCAATCGTTCCTGTTATTATTTCTCATTTTTATGGTTAGGTATTTGAGTGATGCCTCAGAGTTATACTAAGTGATCAGATTTATGGGTTTCACCTGGCGGAGCGTAAAACAGATGGGGAAAAAAGCCCATAGATTTACAGTGAATAAAGGATCTTTGAGGGAGCGCGTTTTTGAGGTGGTCTCATGTCTTGGGTCGGTAAGTAACCACCTGGCAACCACTTAGAACACCTTAGCAACTGCATAGCAACATGCTACAAGCCACTTAGACCATCCTTAGCAACCGCAACCAAAGCCCTGGCAACCACCCTAGCGTTGTGGCGGTGAGTTTCGCACAGAAAAGACAAATGGAGCAGTTTTTTGTTTTAGCGTCTTCTTGATGTACAGATACTAATGTTTTGTTGTTGTTGTGTAACTGTTCATGTTTAAGACATCTATTTTAAACGTATTTGGATAACTTTAGATCCAAATCTATGTTTTCACTCAAAATTTTGAGGTCAGTATAATTAAAAAAATAATAATTAGGGATGTCAAGCGAATAATCGTGATTAATCACATGCAAAAAAAAGTTTTGTTTTTATATAATATATGTATGTACTGTGTATATTTATTATGCATATATAAACACACATTTACATTTATAAAAACATAATATATATATGTAAACACAAACTTTTATTTTGCATGCGATTAGTCTCAATTAATCGTTTGCCAGCCCTATTGAATTAATATCCGTCTTCACTGATGATGCATTACATTGATCAGATGTGACGGTAAAGGGATTTTAAATATTACAAAAGATTTATAATTCAAATAAATGTGGTTCTTTTGAATTTTCTATTCATTAAATAATCTTAAAAAATATCATATTTAGAAAAACATTACACAGCACAACTGTTTTTAACATTGATAGTAAAAAGGAATGTTTTTAAGCATAAAAAAAGAATAAATAACCAAATTATAATGATTTCTGAAGGATCATGTGACACTGAAGACTGGAGTAATGTTGATAAATTCAGCTTTGCATTACAGGAATAAATTACGTTTTAAAATATATTTAAATAGAAAACATTTATTTGAAACTGTAATAATATTTCACAGTATTACTGTTTTCACAGAATTTCAAAGAAATGCAGACTTGGTGACCATAATGAACTTCTTTCGAAAACACTGACAATTATTTTAATTAGCGTATTAAATTTAAATTTAAATTAAATAAAAAAATAATAGAATATAAAATAAAAAAAACAAAATTAATAAAATAAAACCCAAATAAATAATAAAGTAAAGTAAAATAAGATAACTAAATAAATAAAATAATGAAATAAAATATAAAATAAAAACAAAATAAATAAAATTACAGTTAAGTAAAATAAAATATTAAATAAACAAAATATAAAATAAAAACAAAATAAAGTAAAATAAAATAAAAAACTAACTAAATAAAATAAAATATAATATAAAACCAATATAAATAAAATAAAAAACTAAATAAATAAAACCAAAATGAAATAATATAAAATAAAATAAATAAAAAACAAAATAAATAAAATTAAATAATATAAAATAAAATACTCATGGTAATCTCAGATCTTTCCTTTTCCTACAGCATACATCAAATGGACAAACTTTTAAATGTTGAAAACTAATAACGTTATATTCAAAAGCATGTTGGACACACTCTGATAAAAATCCAAGCTTTAATTTGATTCATTGACTTTGTGAAGTATATTTGTTTGACTCTGTGGCCCCTATCAGAAGAGTATTGGAGAATTTTATCCGTGGCTCCGAGATAGCAATCAGCCAGATAGATGGCTCAATAATGGGACCCAGTAATCACAGGACAGCGTATCTTCTTATCACCTGTTTTACGTGGTGCTGGAGGATTCCATTAAAATGGTCTCTCTAGCCACACATCTGGGCCCTGCTGGCCATGTGGATGGGGAATTAAAGGTTAGCGCCCTTGTGCTCGGAGGAGCTTCACACAGGTGGGTCAGGGATAGTGAATAATTGATGGGACTTGCCTGAGACTGGACACCTTGCCGAAGGGATTATCTGGGAAATCCTCGAAAGATACCCCCACAGCTTCCTGGGCTGGATTCAGTCCCAAACCGACCCCATCTGTCCTAGGCTCAACCCAGGGGACTCAGGAGGAATGCCCCTGTGGTCTACATAGCTGTCGGCCCCAGCTGATCAAATGTTCAGCTTTGCCCTCAATCCCGCTTTAGTGACGAACAGCTAAAGAGCACAACACACTCAGTGCGCGAACATGTTGAGTTAATGTTGGGTCTGTCACCGGTCCTGTCTGGAGGGACAGAGAGCGTGTCGTTTTAATGATACTCTTCACTGCACTGACGGATCCAGGTGTGTGTATAGCCAGACTAAACTGAATGATTTCTGTGGTGCATACTATGAAATGGTATGAAAAATAATTTGTCATTCCTTATTGCATCATGACATACAATATGTGTTTGCGACGAGACTGGCTTCATGCATGTCAGTGAGTAAACTGAAGCATGTGACAGAGACAGAGTGTGTCCTTCAATAGAAAAATGACTCACAAATGTTTGCAAACTCGGAAGGGAATGTTATGATTGTTTGGTAATACAGGAGGGATATGGATGCCACTACTTTGTATATTCAACTACTTTCCATCTTATGCTGTTTAAAAGGAATGATATTAAGATTATCATAAGTATTTATTTTATTTTATTTTATTTTACACTCTAAGAAAAGGATTAGATAATCAAAATTTCCTGTTTATATATATATATATATTTTTAAGTTTTAGTTCATTTTTCATTTGATATATGTTATTAAGAAAGGGGGCAATCTGTGATCATTACGATCATACATAATGATCATAATGAGAGATTATCATTAGTATTGATTGACTGATTGATTGAACAGTTTCAGGTCGTATTTCAATTGATTTGTTTCTAAGAAATTAAATAAATAAAATGTATTTATCTTTTCTTAGAAACATCAAATGAAAAATGGCATGAAATTGTTCCACAGACTATTTATTTATTTATTAATTTAACAATTTCAGGCCATATATTTGTAAAAAAAAAAAGGAAAAAAAAAGTTAAAGATGTAAATAAATAATTTAAATAATAAATAAAAAAATATTATAAAAAATTAAGATGGATGGGACAGTTTCAGGCCATTTATAATTTGATATGTTTATAAAAAAAATATGAGTAATATAAGTAAAATTATGGCCTGTCTGAAATTGTTCCATTAAAAAAATAATAGTAATAAAATAAATAAATAAATATTTTTAAATTGATTTATTAGTGGATGGATGGAACAATTTCAGGCCATTTTCCATTTGATATGTTTCTAAGAAAATAAGTAAATAAAATTGTTCCATAAATAAATAAATAAAAATGATAAATAAATAAATAAATAAAAATGTAAAGAAGTAATATTTGAAGTGGCCTGCCTGCAATTGTTCTATAAATTAATAATTAATTAAAAATAATACATGAAAAAGATAAAATTGCATAAATAAATAAATAAAATTATGTAAATAAATAATATTTTAAGTGACCTGCCTGATGTTGTTCCATTAATAAATAAATACATTTATTTACTTATTTATTGATACATTTTCCATTTCATATGTTTCTAAGAAAATAAGTAAATAAATTGGTTCCATAAATAAATAACTAATTAAAAACAAATACATAAAAAATATAAATTATATAAATAAATAAAATTCTTTAAATAAATAATATATAAAGTGGCCTGCCTGAAATTGTTCCATAAATAAATAAATAAATAAATATTTATGTATGGAAAGATGGATAGATGGAACAATTTCATTTTAATTTCATTTTCCATTTGATATGTTTCTAAGAAAATATGTAAGCAAGTTTGTTCCGTAAATAAATCTATAATTAAAAATGAATTATATATTTGTTTCTTTAGGAAACCATTTCAGGCCATTTTCCATTTGATAAATATGTACATTTTATTTTCTTAGAAACATTTTATTTATTTTTTATTTGCATCATTTTATTTGTTTGCATACATTTTATTAACTGATTGAACAATTTCAGGCCGTTTCCTTTTGATATACGTTTCTGAGAGAGGTAACGATTTCAGATTGTGATCATGAATTTTTTATGCATTTATTAACTAAATATTTATTTAATAATTTCTGTTTGTTGTAAGTTTCTAAGAAAAGGGAAGATCTGAGCTTGTCACAATGATTCTTCAACAGTGTCTGTGATAAAAAAAAAACGAACCAAAAGTTCGAGTAGGTGAAAGAAGGATTTGTGGGTAACTGCGTAGGTCTGATAATATCTTTCTTCCTCCTCATTTCAACATTTTGCTAAGCTGACAAAATGTTCTAGTGCGTGTCCTCTGGTGTGTTCAACCCTTGACCCTCGAGTCCAGCCCTGGTTTGTTTACTGAAGCTGTGTGTGGTGAGGGGGGGAGGGATGATTGTTGAACACTCTGACACAGAAAGCAAGACGTGGAATTCTGCATCTACTTCAAGTACACAAATGATTCACGACAACTGTCACTGTTCACTATCAGTGACTCTGGATATTCCCTACACTCTGTATTTCTGTCATGTACAGTATTCACATCACTCTTTATGGTATGAATATCTGTAGTGATGTATTTACATATGTTGTTTTAGTAATTAGACATGGTATGGCTCAGCCTGACAATAAGAGAAATCAAAGACGACCAGACCTGCGCCGTACACTATCTGCGTGCTGTTCTCTGCCTGTCGTCATGACAACACCGTTAGCGCACCTAGCTGCCGTCCCTTAACCTGAGATGACTTTTGGGAACTTAATGGGAAAAAAAGTAGATTCAGTTTAATCCCTCAACGCGTAACAATACGTTAAGGATTTGCTCTGACTTCTTTTCAGTCAGGGGACTCAGAAACCATCAGTAGGATGTTCTGAGATATGCATGAACTTTGTTAGCAGTTGTAGGTCCGGCGTTTGGGGGGTTGAGAAATTATGCAAACAACATATGGAGTCAATTACGATCCAAAGGCAAAGCACAGCATGCGTGGCGCAGCTTTGAGAGACTCAAACGTAAGTCCATGTCATATAGTATAACTTCCCTCTGGTGACTTGCTCGAACACATACCTGGCGCCTAATGCTGGATATTAGCGGAAAACGCGGAAAAGAAAACTGAAAAACAGATGCTGCTTGTGAAGCATGAATGTAAACCCAGCTGCTCATTCTGTTAGGAAAGGCTATGGGTGCCAGAATGGTTGATTTTATTTTATTATTTTATTTAAGAAAATATATAATCTGAGTTTATCATGAGTATGTACGAATGTATATATTTATTGATTTCAAGATAAGTTTTTGGCCGTTTTTCATTTGATATTTATACTCTAAGAAAGGTGCAGTCTGAGACTATCACAATCATAAATTTGTTATTTATGTCATAAACAATTTTAGGCTATTTTCCAAGTGATATATGTTTCTGAGTAAGGTGACATCTAGAGATGATCATAATCACAAATGCTTGCTTACTTGCTTATTTATTTATTTATTCACAAACAGTTTCAGGCCGTTTTACACTTGATTTTTTTCTGAAAAAGGCAACTATCTGAGATTATATTATATTATATTATATTATATTATATTATATTATATTATATTATATTATATTATATTATTAATTCATTTGTTTATTTTATTACAAACAATTTCAGGTCATTGTAAGATGGATGACATTTTTCTAAAGAAGGGCGACTATTTGAGATGAATTATTATGATATTATATTA
>JAHKKF010497516.1:0-30556 GCA_019740295.1 Labeo calbasu | reverse complement strand
ATGTGGCGTTTACCTCAGACCCTAAATCAGCTGTAACAGTCCGACCTCCATTGTTTCGATGCTGGTTAGACAAGAATATCTCAGATTGAGTGATTGAGGTGTTGTGTTGCTGGATGTGATAATGAACATAGTGGTCGTCATTTACTCCCAACATCTGATCCGCTGAAGATGCAGTGGATTACATTTGTTTGTGAAGGGAATGCGCCTCCCGATCAACATAAATGCATCTATGTTCGCGCAAATCATTCGTGATCCAGCTTCACCTACAGCAGAAGTGAGTATAAGGGTTTTTCTTAATGAATCTCTGCACCTTTCCTAATAACGTATTAGTTAGCAAGTTCAGCGGCTAAACGCACTATATGCAGCTAAAGTAAACAATCTCTCAAAGCACAGCTCCAAGAGAGGGGCGGGGCGAGCAGAGCTCATTTGCATTTAAAGGAACAATCCATCAGAATGGGATGATTTTTGCAGAGCTCATTTTAACAAGGCAAAAAGGGTGTTGTTTTACACTACCATTGAGAATTTTTAACCAAAGTATATTATAGACGTTTCATTAAGACCCTAAAGAATCATATCAACTTGTGGAAAATGGGCATCCGATGACCCCTTTAAAATATTTACTGACATATCACAAGATTTACTGATATAAAAATTAATTAAACATTTATTTGGAGTAATACTTGTGCACAATGCACATTTTTAATATTAAGCCTAACATATGTTTTAATGTCACTACTGATGAGGATTGTATGATCTAATACCTGTCTTTAAATGCAAGATATTTAAAGTGTACCTGAAGTAAACTTGAAATAGTTCCACGTAAGCACAATCAAATACACAACCCCAATTTCAGAGTAGTTGGGACGTTTCATGAAATGCCATAAAGAAGAATATGTTCTCTGTTCATTCTCTCTAACCTTTATTTAATTGACTAAAGTACAAAGAAAACATTTCCAATGTTTTCAATGGACAACTTTTCATTTTATTTTGTAAAAATAACCAAATTTTGATTTTCATGGCTGTAACACACTCCAAAAAAGTTGGGACAGAGGCAAAATTAAAGTGAAAAGGGTATAGAATATCCAAATTAAACTGTTTCGAAACTGTTCACAGTAAGCATGTGAAATTAAAATAGGTGAAGATATTATATTTGGATATAAAAGGAGCATTTCAGTCTTTGCAAGCGAACTTGGATCATGTCTCATCACTTTGTGCCAAACTAAAAAAAAAAAGAAGTGTTAAACAAATCAAAAATCACATCTCTTAATAGAAAGTTTCTTAATAGGTCTTTCACCAGCTACCACACATAATATTGTGAAAAGATTCAGGGAAATGTCAGTCTGGGCAAGGCAAGACACCTCAGGTGAATGTGCATGACCTTTGAGCCCTCAGATGGCATTGCATAAGAAACCTTCATGCTGTGGTGTTAAATATAGCCACATGGGCTCAGGAGTACTTTGGAAAACTGCTGTCACTTAACAAATTCAGCAGCTGCATCAATAAATGCAGTGATGCCATAAGGTTCTCTGGGCCAGAGCTCGTCTCAGATATTCAAAAAGATGATGGAAATGTGTGCTGTGGTCAGACGAGTCCACGTTTCAGCTTGTTTCTGGGAAAAATAGACGTTGAGTTCTCAGTACCAAAGACCAAAGGGACCATCCAGACTTTCATCAGCAACAGATGCAAACACAAACGACTGTCATGGTATGGGGGTGCAGCAGAGCAAACGGCATTAGTAACTGGAATATGTGTGAAGACACCATTGAAACGGAGGCATGTATTGGGATTGTACAGACACTATACTGTAATCAAGGTGACGTCTTTCATGGGAAGTCCATGGTTATTAGATCAATGGCAGGTCTCATTCTGCATGTGCTACGACAGACTGAATGTACTAGACTGACCTGCCTGCAGTCCAGATCTGTCTCCTATTGAAAAAGGATGACTAGTCACGAAAAGGTGAATTAGGAAACGACGATCACAGACTGCTGAGCATCTAAAGTTTTTTATCAAGCCATATCGGACAACAATTTTGCTTGCAAAACTTAAAGTATTAGTATCCTCAATTTCCAAACAATTAAACATTAGTTAAAAGGAAAGTTGATGTGGCACAGTATTAAACATGCCTCTGTCCCAACTTTTTTGGAATGTGTTGCAACCATGAAAATCAAAATTTGGTTATATTTACAAAATAAAATTAAAATTCTTTGTAAAATTCTTTAGTCAATTAAATAAAGGTTAAAGAGAATGAACAGATAACACATTCTTGATGTTATCCAAATTTTCTGAAACTGGGGTTGTACTTCAGCACTTCTTTAGGTGGACTTCAGCACTACTTCCACACTATTAAAGCGCATTAAGTACAAAATTAGTTGTTCCACCTTGGCAGACTTTAAATATACCAGTTTAATATACCAAAAGTGCAACTGCAGGGTATTTTTATTAAGTACATAATTATGTACATTTATTTTTAGTATACTTAACATTAAATAAATGTATCTCAAATACATTTTAGTATATTTATTTTTTTGCTAGGGTATATATACACTACCAGTCAAAAGTTTTTTTATAACAGTAAGATTTTTTTTATGTTTTTAAAGAAGTCTCTTCTGCTCACCAAGCCTGTGTTTATTTGCTCCAAAGTACAGCAAAAACAGTACAATTTTGAAAAACAGTAATATTATTACTATTTAAAAATAATAATAATAATTAATAAATGCTGTTCTTCTGACCTTTTTTATTCATCAAACAAACCTGAAAAATTTCTACTCAGCTGTTTTCAAAATAATAATAAATGTTTCTTGAACAGCAAATCAGCATATTAGAATGATTTCTGAAGGATCATGTGACTGGAGTAATTATGCTCAACATTCAACTTTGAAATCACAGGAATATTTTTTAAATTAATACTTTTTTTCCAAAGGTTGTACAAGAAATGCAGAAATGTGTTAGATCTAGTCTTGCTTCTGCAAGTTGGATTATACACCAGAGCTGTATAGCGACAGTATCGTTAGCCATGCTTTACACTAACAAGGAAACCACAGCTATGTGGGACTGGGGGGATGACGAATGTTTGACGTATGAGGTACAATAGAACTCTGAGGGACTAGGGGGGATGAAAAATGTTTGACGTATGAGGTACAATAGAAGTAAATTTGTTAATCCCAAATAATAAATAACCTGACAACATGCAAACATCTGTTTGATCTGGTAAGTGGCCATAATCATTTATGTAATGCAATGAAATGAATATATATATATATATATATATATATATATATATATATATATATATGTGTCGAATATAATATGTTTATATCCAAAACTGTCCAAATAATTGTATTTCAGTATTACTTTTTAATATTCAATATTATTTAAATATTTATTTTACATATATATATAGTAAAAAATAAATAATTAAAATAATAATAGTAATAATAATAAAAAATAAATAAATAAATAAATAATAATAATAATAAAAAAAGCAGAACAACAACCAGAATGATGTCCCATACTGACCTGTACGAGGAACTTGCTGGAACTGCTTGCATGAAGTACAGAGCAGAAGTTCTGGCCCTCCAGTGCCATTTCTTTGCAGGTAGAGTGACACTTACACAGTCTTCAACACTTTCCTTAAGAAGATCAACGAGCTGTTTGTGGGAGCCGCCATAGAACGCCTCCAGCAAGAGCACACTCATGGATACAGGCCCAACCAAACCTAATATTTAGTGTGAATGCATGAAAAAAAAGACAGAAAAACCAATAAAACATCACATTTCAGTGACTCACATTAAACAAAAAAGAAGACCGTAATAACCTATGATTAATAACCACACACTGGAGAGGGTGTTAATAATAATCGCACTGGCAAAATTCGCCTACGTACAGTACTTTCCAAATCAACTAGAATTTCATCATATATGTGTCACAGTTAAGTCATAGCTAGAGTGCATAATGAGTTAAAAAAACAACAACAAAAAAATACTTCAGCTGATCCTTTGGAAATTTACCTCTCAATTCAATTGTCGTTTTGATAACTACAAAGTTGGGGAGAAATGAACTAAAAGCGACGTTACTAATTTAACTCACTACTCGCTTCTTCAATGAGATGACAGTGACTCAGCTTTTTACAAACTAGTGATCTTACAGTATTAGGTTTTTTTGTCCAGTAAGACAAAATATGGACTGAATCAAGCACACGGATGCTAACTAATGCTATAATCAAAAGCTCTTCCTCAAGTAGCATTAGGAAGTCTGATTAATATTAGTGAATTGGTTCATTTGGACATTGGAAAAAAAAAAAAAAAAGAAGATACACCGTTCTAAGTTCCTACCTAGCATTTAGGTCTTATTTTCAATGGCATGATATTTAGTTAAACGCTGCTGTCACTATGTTTTCGACTGTTGTATAAGCCAGGATATCTTGTTTTTATGCGAGTGAGTCATTCATTCAGAAACTCCTTGATGTTTATGTGGCAAATAAATACAGCTAATTTGTGTAAATAAATTGCAATGTCTGTTATGCATAAGTTTGCAGTTATGCATAGCTTAAATGTGGTTTTAAATATGTATATAAAACACCTCAGCTTGTGGCTAAATTCCAAATTTTCAAAGTAGCTTGCCGAACACTGAATGAATTAATCAGACAACAGAGCTGATGCTCTGAGATGGCACTCGAAAGACTTCAAAATGACGTTAATTTGTTTCTATGAATTTAAGTGCTATCTTGTGTATCCTGTGACCATGCTTTTTTTCCATGTAAACAGCCATGTGATAAACACTGCTGAGCACAGCAATTTATAGCAAGCAGAACTGTGAAAACGAATCAAAACTTTGCAACAGGGAACTGGAAATATAACAACTTAAGTAGGTTTAAGCGTCTAACCTGAAAGGCTGGGGTTTTCCAATCGCTCGGATGTATGCTGAGTGGGATTTTCTCACACAGTGATTTACCTCTACCCTTTTACCTCATAGCCTCCATTTTAGACAGGTAAGGCGTGAAAACCATTCGACCTCAAGATGGAGAGGAAAGTGAGGGGTTAATGTTGCCTCGTTCAGACCCCCACACAGTTCATGCGAAAGGGAAACCCCGTGGTGCCCAAACTCACGACTAAAAACAGCATCATCATGACTGTCGATGGATGCTGAGTCATTGCTCAACTGCATTCAAAAGGCTCGCCTGTGTAAGCATGAACTCCTTTTAATCAATGGGATGCCATATAACAACATCTTAACAGAAGAGTGGGGGATTCAATTTCTACTGATTTACACAAAATACCTTTGAAGGCGGCATGAAAGATTACATTTACACGCCTAAGACTATTATAAATAACTAGTTAATCTTCTGCCAAGTCATGACCATATAAAAAAAGAAAATAACAGGAAAACTAGCGTACAATGAAATTGAACTATTTAAACTGCATATTCATACTCATATAAATACATTCAGAAGAAGCCTGATGAAATTAGGTCTCAGTGTTTCCCCTACGTTTACATCGTTGGGGGGGTGGGCTTCGATGGTAACCGGTACCATACGGTACTTTTATTCTGTACTCTCTGTGTAATAACGAAAACATTATTTAAGTGAAAAAGTAAATCAAAAAATCTCAGTTTCAACATTTTGAACAATAAGGCCCTACAATCTTTTTCTTTTCTTTTTTTTCTTGTCTGTTTTCATTTTTCTGGTAATCAAATGAAGGCATTAAACATTTATTTATTTTTAATCAAATGAAACCCTTCATTTCTTGGCATACAAACAGAGGTTTACTGTTAAAATTAATAAATGGAAGAAAAATTGTGTGAAAATTCAGTTTAGAAAGTTTTAATAGCTAGCTTTTTTTTCTACAGTTGAGTGGTTAATCTTGTTGTAATATTTATTTTTATCATTTAACTGTTTTATTTAAATTCGGCAGAAATAGGAATATATAAACACCATTATACTGTACAAAAGTAATACAAGACTAATATATTTCTGTTAAACCGTACTTTCATTTTGACTCAAATAAGACGGTAAAATTCACATGAAGTGACTCTCACAGCAAGATTAAGTTTGTGTGTTCATGTCATATAGTAAGCAAAACCGTACAGAGACAAATGGAACATGCAGGATTCATATTTAAACCGTTTTAATATTCACAGACACTAGTGCATATCACAATTCGAATTAAATGACAGACCAACTTTTGGTTTATTTAAACAAAAATCGTCAAATTCCGTGGCATTCCGCGCTATAGATTAAAATCTGTGTAGAGACAGAAATGACATGCCGTCGTGTGAATAGATAAATAACATAAGGCTATTTAGTTTGTTTAATAAAACAAGAAGGTATAGACCTGTTTTATAGGAAGGGTAACTTTAAATGACTTCTGTTGTAATGTAGCGCTATACTGAAAATAAAATTAGGGACGCCCCCTAATATAATGGTAGAGGAAACACTGGGTCTTCACTAACACTGAATGCAGATTAAACCTGTGAAGCCTAACATATAAAATCATAATCAGAATAGATCTACACTGCTGTCCAAAAGTTTGGGATTTGTAACTTTTTTTAATGTTTCTGAAATAAGTCTCTTATGCTCAAAGTTCCATTTACTTGATCAAGAATACATAAAAAAGCAATATTATGAAATATTATTGTAATTTAAAATAACAGTTTTCCAATTAAATATACTTTAAAATTATATTTATTTCTGTGATGCCAAGCATAATTTTCATCAGTGTCACATGATCCTTCAGAAATCATTCTAATATGCTGATTTATTATCAATGTGTTCACATTTTTCTGGAACCTGTGATACTTTTTTCAGTTTAAATGAAAAGCATTTTTTCAAAATAGAAATCTTTTCGAACAATGTAAGTCTTTACTTTTTATATAAATTTAAAACATCCTTGCTGAATAGAAGTATTAATTTCTTTCAAAGAAAGAAAGAAAAAAAAATTCTGTATGTTGATGCAAAAGTAGTGTATATTTATGCAAATAATTTCTATTTTAAATAAATACTGTTCTTTTTAATCTTTTATTCATCAAAGAATCCTAAAAAAAAAAAAAAAAAAAAAAAAAAACACACACACACACACAAAATTAAGCAGAACTGTTTCCAACATTGATAATAAATCAACATATAAGAACGATTTCTGAATGATCATGTGACACTGAAGACCAAAGTAATGATGCTGAAAATTCAGCTTTGATCACAGGAATAAATTATTCCTAAGTATTAAAATAAATAAATTGTTCCTTAAGTATATTAAAATAGAAAACCTCTACTTTACATTGCAATAATATTTCACAATATTACTGTTTTTTTAATCAAATAAACACAGCCTTGGTGAGCAGAAAAAAAACAAATCTTACTGATCCCAAACTTTTAAATGGCTGTCTATATACACAAAAAAAAAAAAAAAAAATATTAAAATTAAAATTTAATTTAAAACGGACCAAAACTATTCAATTTGGTACAGCTGCTGATAGCTCTATGACCAAAAAGTAGCTCAGTGAGATCTTTATAACAGTATGTGCAGACTTCTTACACAAAATGCATATGAATATCAATTGTCTTTGTTGTTTTTTTTTAATTATAATAAAAAGCTGTTTACTTGCTAAAAAAGTAAACTATCAGGCATGTAGATTGTGTACAAGAGGTTTTTCAGAAAGTTTTGGTCATGCTGATAATTTAGAGGCCTTTGCAAATTAAATATGAAACAACAGACTTTATTGGGTTAACAGTAACACTTTACAATAGGCTGTAATTTGTTAACATTAGTTAATGTTTTAACTAACATAAACTAACAATGAACAATACATTTAATATACTGTTTATTAATCTTTGTTAATGTTAATTAATTAAAAGTCATTTATTGTTTGTTCATGTTAGTTCGCAGTGCATTAACTAATGTTAACAAACACAACTTGCGATTTTAATAATGCATAAATGCTGAAATTAACATTAACAGTATTGCTTATTCTTAATGCAAGTTAACTAATGTTAACTAATGAACCTTATTGTAGTGTTACTGTGTTAGCATACAGGCCTGATACAAAATCTCCCCATACGGTTACCCAGAGAATCAACCATAGATATTCCTTCCTCCTTTTTCATAGAAAAACATACTTTTCCCCTGAAGAGACAGGCCGTTATCTAATCTGCATTATTCCAGATGAAATACAGGATTTCCTTTGGCTCTTGAAATACCGGGGAAGAGGCAGCTTTAGAGAGACGCGGCCTCAGAGTACGAAAAAAAATAAAACTGGGATGCAGCTGATACATCCGCAGGGGCAGCGCACGAGGACGTCATATCAAGCGCCAGTACCAATCCTGACGATTAAACCCATCAGTAAAAGTGACTCTACCAATGGCACCAATAAGTGCCAGTACAGGGGGGCGGATAGCATGGCACTGCCCAGTGACAAGCACCCAGAAACATGGCGCATTCAAGCGTGTGAGCCAACTCTCAACACCTCATTTTAACAGCCTCTAGCCATCCGTGGATGTCTTGAGTGTGTATGCGTGTGTGAATGTGTGTGTGTTTGCGTCATCAACCGCGATGGACTCTGACAGGGCAGGAGGAGGCCTTAAAGTGATGTGGTCTTTCTGGAGGGCTAATTCAGCCAGAATGAAACATCCGATTATGTACTCCCACACAGCAGACCAAAGCCACGGCTGATCACTTGAAATTAGACTCGAGCGATACAAGGAAACAACACTAGGCCCAGCCTTGACCGTGCTGCATCTGAATTGTATCCGAAGTAAAACACCAACAAAATAAGATGGACTAGTAAGATTATGCATGCAAGCATGTTTTTAATTTCTAAATTAAAAGTGATTTCATGCACAAAGTCAAAAATCGCTGATTCAATTGTCCTGATACTACAACAAAGAAAAACAAACAAAAAATATACTATAAGATACACACACATATTCATGAAATAGGAATACTAATACATTTCTTGGAACCTGCGTGTAGAGGTGTTTCCTTTTCTTTATCGCTGACGCTCTTATATCTTCTTGACCCATGAACCACTGAGGTGCTCATTTTGAAAGTCAAACGAGTCAAGTCGCGACAGATGAGAGTTGGTAGGCATGTTTTGTAATGAAGCGCACAATAAGAGCTGCAGCAGACACCGTATCAACACGCTTTGTTTCCACAACAGTTTGTCTCTCAAATTAAAAAAAAGCGAAACCTACACACAAAGGGAAAAAATATTAGAGCCATCACATAATGTCTGGGTCATGAATGAGTGGGCAAACTGTGGAGCTCTTTCAAAGATCACTGTTCAGATCCTGGGCTGTCTCCATAGCCAGCATTTGCCAAATGCAGTTGATGCTTGTTTTATGTGCTATTCTATCATGTTTAAGCAATTCAAGGCAAAAGGGATATCAGATGATTTCATATTTTTCACAAACAAATATCGTACCTTGTATATACAGTTGAGGTCAAAAGTTTACATGCCCAATCAGAATCATTAAAAATGTTAATTATTTTACCAAAAAAAGAGAGATCATACAAAATGTATGTTATTGTTAATTTAGTACTGACCTGAATAAGATATATCACATAAAAGATGTTTACATATAGCCTACAAGACAAAAAAATAGTTGAATTTTTAAAAATGACCCTGCTCAAAAGATTACATGCCCTTGATTCTTAATAGTGTTGTTACATGAAGGATCCACAGCAGTTTTTTTTTTTTTGTTTTGCATTTTTGTGTATTCACACCCTTTCCAACAATGACTGTATGACTTTGAGATCCATCTTTTCACACTTAGGACAACTGAGAGACTCATTTGCTACTATTACAGAAGATTCAAATGCTCACTGATGCTTCAGAAGAATAAGCAATGCATTATGAGCCGGGGGTGAACACTTTTTGAATTTGAAGATCAAGAAACTGACAGTATTTTTTTTTTCTTCTGGGAAACATCTTCTGTAGCCTCTGAAGGGCAGTACTAAATGAAAAAATATGATATTTAGGCAAAATAAGAAAAATGTACACAACTCCATTCTGTTGTGGGATGTAAACCGGGTCATTTTTATATATTCAACTATTATTTTCTCTTATGGAATATATGTAAACATTTTTTTATGTGAAATCTTATTCAGGTCAGTACTAAATAAAAACTAACATGCATTTGTATGATCCCTCTTCATTTGGTAAAATAATTAAAATTTTTAACGATCTGAAAGGAGGATGTAAACTTTTGAAAAGCTAATTATAACAAAAAAATGTTCCAACTATCCAACCTAACTTCCATTTCCTTTTAATTGTTACTGAATACGAGTAACAAAATTTCATCAGCTCAAGCTGCATGAAATAACTGTGTCAAAAAAGCTTTTCCGCAATGATATTGTTTAACAAACTGGTCTAATGAACGTTGCCAACACACATTCTTTAACCTCCAGACGGTCTCTGCTGAACTGAGTGGCATCCCAATCAACTAAAACACTATTAAGCCTTGTAAAATGATAGTCATTTGTTCCTGAAACCTTTTAATTCGAAATGCTCAGACTGACATTGCCACTTTCAGAAGGTTCACCACACGCACCGAGGGCACAAAGTACTATTCATAAACGCCTTTGATCTCACGTTAGAAAAGCGAGAGGAAGTTCACATTTTCCACGAATTAAATTTTCAGACCATCCAAGTGTCTGTTCTGTCTTTTAATAGAGTGAGCCGTGTCCTCATTCACCTCGTCAGAGGCTTTGTGTTAACGGTAATCATTAAAGGAAAGGAAGCTGCTCTGTAATTACATGCTAGCGCTTACATGCTAATCACTGCACACCCGGCTGACGGAGATGAAGCGAGCCAAACGCCAGGCACGGTAATCATGTGCCATGAATTGAAGAGTTTAACCTGATTCTTTATCATTTATGGGTGACAATTAGGTGACAGACTACAGCACAGGCTTGATATAATAAGACAAAAGCTAAACGCTTGATTCCTGAACAGGTCATTTGAAGGAAAATTTCCTCCAGATTTCATAAAGAGCTAATTTCAAGTGTCTAGTAGAGTGAAATTGTGTCTATTACTGTTAAAGATTTAATAAGATGGCAGAATATGGCCTCTATCACAGACATGGGAGGCATGAAGTTGATCAAATGAAGTTCAAAAGAGCCTCGTTTAAACTATCAAGACACAACCAAAAATGTAATAAAAAGAAATCATTTTAAAGTTAAATAAATTGAACATTAAGTGACAGAGATACCTCAAACAGACAAAAATATAACCGGATGTGTGGATGACATTTTATTCAAAAGGGTGTTAGTTACATGAACTGCATTTGGAAAATATCCCAATGCTGAATTTCTCTTTTGTCATTATCGAGAATTACAATTTCGAACAGTAATATCAAATATCTAAACAGATTACTGGAATGGGTTGCTATCTTACCAAAAGTACCCGCATTTTAAATTAGCTTTCCATGTCTATGTATTTCCACATGTGGGTAAGAGATGCTTCCTGCTTAAAGTGTAATGCAGCGCACATGGTTCTCCTTCATTTATGGGTCATATACTGTAACACGCTTAATTCCATACCAAACAGAAATTACCTGAATATCTCTTACTTAGTCACTGAATTAAGCAAGACTGACTTACCAAATAACTAAACGGATCAAAGTAGTAACACAAATTGCTGCCTATTTTTGTTTTCCAAAATTACAGCTCAGGGAAGGTAAACTAGTCTGTGATGTTTAAAAGTATCTTTAATTCCCTTTTCTTTCTTCAATACGACAGCAGGGATCAAACACAATGCATAAACTGGTGACAGCAATCTCAAGACCAGCGTTTTGACATTTCAAGGTTACATTGTTCATTTCCTCTCTCTGACTCATTTCAAGCAAAACACAGCTGGTCCAGCTGAAACCATGCGAATTAAGATCTGAAGCAACTACTCTGCATCATATTGCAACTTTAACAGCAAAGGTTGTGATATTCAGTATCATATTGATGGATCTAAATAAATAAAAGCACTTCTGAAATATTTGAATGTACTAGATTCTGTGTTAAACTCTCATTTGTCTCAGTTATCTGTCTCTATTGCATTTGTTCACTATTGTTAACAATTCTTTGACCACTGATTAATAATTTAAGAATTCTGGAAATCATTTTAATGTGTTCCTTACTTTATCTAAAAACATGACAGCTGTTTAAAGACATCTTGATTTTATGCAGCAAACACACAAAATACACAAAGAAGCTAGGTATGAATTTCAGTGCACTAATAAAATGTCAAATAATGCCATCAGATAAAAAAAGAACGAAAGAATAAATGACTGAATAATTAAATTCATAAATTCATTTATTCATGTTTCTATATCATTTTTGTAATGACATTTAACTGAAGGCTATTTTCTTTTTTTTTTTTTTGTGGACGTCTTAAGTCAGTTCTTCTCAAGTGTCCTAACAGAGTAACCATTGGTGTAATTCATCACAGTTGCTGAACTAAACAGTTTGACGGTCCAACAACAATAAAGTCTCTCTATGCTATTTTTTAATCATTTTAATCTAATAAACTAATTTGTGTGGAATACTTTGTTTGAAAAATGTGTTTATGCTATCTTTAAAAAATTAACTTGGTTTGATATGACGTTATTTAATGCAAACACATCAAACACTGGGTTCAGATACATTTTGGCCCATTGTATGAGAAAGCTGTACAAACGACTACTCTTTCATTTTACTTTTAAGCTTAGTCCCCCTTTTCTCCGTTTCATTCACAGCAATGAATGAGAACCAATTAACTTCAACTTTTGTTTTGCAGACAGGAGACGCTAAGACACATCTATGACCGCACAACCGCATAAACCCTTGTCTGCCGTTAGTTGATCGACAGATAAGCAGTAGGTAGCTAAGTTAAAAGCTAGTTAAGCACGCAGAAACCAACATACATTCGCGTGTTTAATTCAGTCTTACCTCTTCCTGAAAGACGGCGCGTGTTTACGTCATGACGTCACTGTGCGTGAGTACGCTCTCCAGCGCTTAACCGTGTAGTCGTTTGCAGGCATCATAGGATGTGGTCAATATTCACACTTCGTAGTGTGAACTGTGCAGACGTGGGGCAGTTTTTGTTAAATTCACTATAGACTAATACTTTTATAAAGTAGTTTTAGTTTATAATACAAACGTATTTTGTTAACAGTAAAACATTTTGTCAAAAAATGGAAAACTGATGTCATATCAGTTTATAAGCTGGGTTTTGGAACATGGTAGCTGGTTTGTGGTCCAAGGTGGTCTACTAACTCTAACCAGCTTGATCAAGGTCTAAAAGGTCGATCTCTGACCCATCAGCTGGTAGTCCAGCTGATCGGCTTGGGCCGGCTAATGACCATAAATGACCAGCCTCGTTCAGTTGGAATTCATATAAAACCTCTCATTTGTAGGTGGGATTTTTTTCATGTACTTACTGAGAGCAGTTATATGTGAAAGCTTGACCATGATGTCAGACAACTGATTTCCGAATTATAAATAATTTATCCTTTTAGTCTTTATATTTAATGATAGATTGACTGATTAGTGAGAGTAGTGCTAATACTACACTAAGTGACCACATTTAGTAGTAACTATAACTACGGTACAATTATATTGTTAAATGTTGGTTATAGATAGATAGATAGACAGACAGACAGACAGATAGATAGCTAGCTAGCTAGCTAGATAGATTTTTTTTACAGTTATGTACCACAACATATTCTAATACTTTTTTACCTTAAGTTAATATAAATAATATATTTTCACTGTACCTGCATATATAGTAAGTCTCATTAATTATTGTCAGTAGACAACTTCAGTTAGTTTAATATGTTTTTAATAACTGCTATAAATGTACTGGGTCTTTTATTTATTTAAATGTGTGTTAAATATGTGCTTTGCGTGCAAAGGTCAGTGTTGATAAAATACAGTGTGGTCAACAGCACTTAGTTATATCGGTCCTTTTAGATAATCACCTGAATGGAAACAACTACAGCTACAATCTTAGACCAGATCAATTAAACTTCTGCTTAACTGAATTTAATTTGCATGTTATAGTTAGCATATTGTATCACGGAATGTGCCCCAAATGTTATCATTCAGTGTCAGAACATATACACATTTAAGTGTTTTTCCCACTTAAGCGTTTATTTTCCAAACTATACATTACCCATCAAACTTTGGACAGCAGAGAAAATGTGGATTGCAACAGAACGTAGCTTATGTATAAGTACTATGTGGTTCAATTTGATAGGACTCTTTAATACAGTAACCTTAGCTTCTAAAATGAAATGGACTGTACATCCCTGCGGGAGAAAAGTGTCTTGAATAGTTCCTTGAAAATTAAACTTGAGATGAGTATGTGAGTTGAGAAAATTAGCAAGGTCATGGTTAATGGAACTCCTTAGAGTTCCAACGTCGAGACTTCACAGCCAGTTTGGCAGCCTGCAGCTGATGTTAATTTAGCGCAACCCAACATCATTCAACTTCAAAGAGACTAATAGAAGGCTATCATACTGTGAGAGACTTTGATAAGGTGGATTATATTGCTATGTGTAATCCACATCAAAAGGTAAAGGTTCCAGTAATTAATTAAATGATAGCACAGAAAATGATACAGGGGAATATTAAAGTCTGATATTTGATAGCTATTTTTCTCCAGTTTATAGAGGTGATTTATAATATGGATGACACTACTTATTACACACACACACGCATACATTACATCAAAGATACTAAACTGCCAACTATATGAATATTTTTTTCTTGGCTATATAGGAATGTTTATTTTGCATTCAAAATAATAAAAAGTGTTGATAATGTGAGAAAATTGAAGTGACTCGTTGAGTGAGATGTTACACAGGCTTTCAAAATTAAATTGGGCTACATTTATTCGAGCAAGTTCATTTTCAAGAGAAATTACAAATTAAAAATTAAATTATACTTCAACAGACATTTCAAAAAATCCCAACAACCACAGCCCCCCTTTATTTCTTTAGCTAAAAAAGGGAAAAAAGGAAAAACAAATAAGATGAATAAAGTGGAATTTTTTCCTTTCAGTCAAAAATACAGTGTTTTCACAATATTGTATCAAAAGTTCCCAAATTGTAGATTCTCCTTCATTAGGTAAGTGTAGTATGAAGAGCAATTCACAGCAATCGCTCCAGATACAATAAATGCTCTCTTTACTTAAAATTTGCTCCACTTGTAAGGATCCTTATTTACTAAAATATATCTATATCAAGGAACTATAATACTGTACACTACAGTATGAAATAAATATAATTAGGAAATATAAAATGAGTCACATAAATAAAATGGTAGTTTAAAATAAAAATGAAATTTGTATTGAACAAAACAAAACAAACCAAGATAATACTGACAGATGATCTTAAAAAAAATACAGAAAATTGCACAAACAATATGTAAACTAAACAACTGCAGTCTAGATATACTAATACTGACGTAGGTATTTCAAACGACAAGGTGAAATTTTTCATTTAATACTAAAGCAGGTGCAAAGAGAACACTAGTTGACTTCGCTTTATACTGTACAAGGATGGCACTTGCAGAAAACACAGGTGAAAGGGTTTGCATATAAGGCTTTTCTCGAACGAAAAAAAACACAGGGGTTCTGACGTCGCCTCATACAATGAGCCTTCGTCATTACAGTTACCCAAACTCTTTCCATCCACCCCTGGCCAACTTTAAGACTTTGTACGTTTAAGAATCATATAGGTATTATTTAGTTAAAGTTGCTTCATAAAAAAAAGCCATGGTGAGACGCCAAAACTTGAATGGCTGGTCAGGAAAAGAAAGGTAAAACCAAGGGTATCACAGTAAGTGATAATGAAATATAACACTGACACACTACTGCGTCTTCAAGCGCAGTATAAGTACATATAGGCAATGCTTTTTTTACCTAAGAGTTTTTTTGTTCATTTTATTTTTTGTGTTTTTTTTATTTTTCCTTTTTTCTAATACTTCTTTTGTTTTCTTTTTTCAGAGTGCAATTTCCAGGCTTGTGCTACGACCACAATGAAACACAGGAGTTATATGGAAATCAGCACCGCACAGCTTTCTGGCTGAAAACTTTGTACATTTTAAAAACCTTTCTTTTTTAATTTTTATTCTGACAATCACTTGTTATCACTTGTATTTTTGCATAATATGGATTCCTTCATGTTCCAGCCTAGTTTGTGATGCCTGATTTTAGAGTTCCACTCTTTATATCGACGAGTGCAAGCCTCAGGCGCACGCTCAGACAACCAAGTCGTGGCAGTGTGGTACAAATGAGAATCTGGCTCAAAGTCCCTCCAAAAGGGCGGAAGAAGGGCACGACGCAAGCTTGAGGGAAAAAGAAAACAAAGAATACAGGAAGCTTATTCCGAAATGCAGTAGTTAATCAGCATCCTCATTCTCGCCGTCAGGATTTCTTTTGCTCCCCGGTTTCCCCTCTTCCGAGCTCTCGTCCTCTGTCCCTCCAATTACTTCGCTCTCTTTCTCATCTTTCGCTGTCCCATCAGGGCTCCTAGTGTCAAATCTCTGCCCCTCTGTCTCCATTTCCTCTTCTTCAGCCAACCTTGTCTCTTGCCTGTCAGTCACTTCCGGATATGCCTCCTCTGCCTCCCTGGCCCCGCCCTCGGTACCATCTCTCAAGATGGTGTTTTCTCGTGTAATGTCCTCGGTCTGGTCCTCTGGATCCGAAAAGCCCAGGGGCCCAAGGCCTTGAAGGTAAGCCCGACGCATGAGGAGCTCCGTGGGCTCCAGGGGTCCGCCGTTGTCGTGGTTATCTTGTTTGGCGGCCTCGCGCTCCTCCGCCTCCCGTTTGCAGTAGGAATATCTGTGGTTCATGTGCTGCGAATAAGAGCCAGAGTGGGAGAAGCGCTTGCCACATTTGTCGCACTGGTAGGGTTTCTCGCCCGAATGTAGGCGTGAGTGCTCGATGAGGTGGTGCTTGTGTTTGAAGGCCTTCTTGCAAATCTGGCACTGGTGAGGCCGCTTTCCTGCAGAGACACAAAGAGAGAGGAGCCAACAGGTTAGTTCGGCATCCGTACCATCTTCAAGCTACAAAAAGCAATTTGAAAATTCTGTATGTGGAAGATGCACAAATTTCAAATATATTGTTTGCATTACTAGACACATCTTTCAAGTAACCACACATATCCCTCCTTACTTGTACCATATGATTGAATTATTAGGGGTTAAAAAGGAAAAAAAAAAGAAAAAGTTCAGACTGAAAACCCCTTCATATCGAGCAGCGACAAACCCCACCGGTTTATTTTAGATGTTACCAAAACAGTGCAGGGAGGTGAGGGGGAAGCCACAGTCCTGAGGTGCTATTCTGAGGCTGTCTGTGACTGTTCTGAATGCAGCCAAGAAGATCAGGTGATTATCGCTCCATGCCGCACAAGGTGAAAGTGAGGCAGTCAGCATCCCTGACAGAGTTTATGACATCATGTCTCGGGATTCGAAAATGCTTAGATAAGACATTCGCCTCGTGACGCCTTGTGTAACGCATACACCAAACGCCTCACCTCCCGCACACCTTCCTCTTTCGCCAACTTGGATCGCATTGTCTACTTTCAGAAAAGTAGGAAATTAATTCTACTCTAATCAGCGAAGGAGGAGGGACTTGCCATTTGGCATTCAGTCATTCCACCAGTAACATACTTGCCATAAAAACCCACACACTCGCCATCAGCACCAAGCACATGAACAGATGTACTATATTCTTGGCCATGAATAGCCCTGGCATGCCTGCAACACCTTCCATAGCAGCCATACTTGAGATGGTCCCCTTCCCCACCTCCCCTCATCAAGTTCAAAAATAGACGAGACGGCAGATTCCTCTCTATGCATTCCGACCGAAGAATGTAAGTGAGGATGATGCAAACGTGTGAAAGAGAGGAGTCCCCCAGGAGGGTAGGTCACATTGTGGCGTAGAAATGCCACGCACACATCAGGCTTTCACACACCTGGCATATTGCTACATGTTGGCTCGCCAACAAAACTGTACTGACAATGTGTCTCCATATCGACTGGTGGGCCAAATGCTCAATTTAAACCCTTTTTTTGTGGTTCACTGTACAGAACACGTATATGAGAAATTGTTGTGTGTGCGTTTGCCATTTAAAGTGGTAACTATTTTTGTACGTTTTAGCTGGATTGTAAATATCATTGGTGTCACCTGCTAATCTAAAAATATTTCCCCTTTGAGCCTGTCAAAAGGAAGAAACCGTTACACCTTTGTCATGGGTTTGAAATGTACAACAAAAATATGGCAATGGACAGAAAAAAAAAGTAGGTATGAAAAAAATTAAAGCAGGAAAGGAATGAAAGAAATAAGAAAAAACACAATGTGGTAAAAGGGGATTACTTGGAGGGGGGGATGGACGAGGGTAAAAAAAAAAAGAGTTGTCTAAATGTGATATACCTGTGTGCTCATATTTGTGTCTTAGGAGGGAACTGGTCTTCTGGAATGTTTTGTCGCACAAGTCACACGCGTACATACCACTTTCAGTCTTCTTAATCTTCTTCCGGGCGAGCAGCGACTCGCTGTCTGTCAGGTCCTCTAGCCCTGACAGATAGTCCCCTGCGCTGTCCAGTAGCTCCCCCTGCAAAAGAAACAGATTTTAGACACAATCCTAACCTGCCACAAATCCTAATCCTAACCTGCCACCTAGGAGGAGACAGCCCCTGCCCCTGCCCCGTGTTTGATCCCAAGTCTGGACAGAGCTTATCTCTGTAACCTGTATAAGGCCTTTATCACCAGAAGATGTCTCAAAAAGAGGGACATATGGCTTGACTTACATGGGTTCTCTCAGCTTAGTAAACAAAGTAGTATGAATTCATGTATGTAACAGAGCAAGGAAATTCTGTAGACAACATTTTAGGTTTTTTAGGCATGATAACATTCATTTAAAAAAAAAAACAACAACAAAAAAGGGGGAATACACTAGGAATTATTTTTTTATCTGGTACCAAAACATTTTATTTACCTGGAAGCCTGGCTTCCGCTGGTACTTCCGGCGTTGCTGTATCTCAGCAAAAGTGGCTGCCCCCGCTGCGTAAGTGTAAGCCATAGGTGGTAGGAAACTCATGGGATCCAACCCCGGGTAGGGCCTGAGTCCCGGGATGCTGGCTTGAGCCGTAGACATGAAAGTAGGAGGAGGGAATGCTCCATGAGGCGGAAGTGAGGTGTACATGTGCCCGCCGCCAAAAGGGTTTATGCTAAAGATGGGGCTTGAGCTTTTCTCCAGCTGATTTTCATTGCCCAAACTGCTGGGCCCATTGAACTCCTTCTTGATGTGGGCCAAATTTAAAGGCTCTGTTCCTGGTTCACGTGCAGAGGAGTTGATAGTGTGGTCAATGGAAAAACCATTCGGTTTTGGCCTCCGTTCGGCCTTGGAAACTTGTTTTGGCAAAGACAAGTCCAGTGGTTCCCCATGGGCATCCTCAGAGGCGAGGCTGTTAGGGGTGTACGAACTGCTATGTGAGTGTTTGGATGACGATGATGAGAGATTCAAAGGTGAGGGTGTCTCACCTCTCAAGTGGTCCACAGAGTCGAGCGGCTTTTCATTGGTCTGCCTAATGCCTGTAAACTGATGCGGTCTGGACAACTTGTGTCCCGAATCCCCATTGGTGATGGCTTGGATCTCTGCTGTCGAGTCGGCATATTGGCTTAGTGAAACAGGTGACCGGGCAAATGCTGACTCCCTGCTCAAGCCATGATTGATCTCTCCACTTTTCTCATGAGGAGGAGATCTTTTCCTAGAGAAGCTATGGTGAGATTGAGCTTTCCATTGCACAAACGAATCCTTCACAAATTCCTGAGGAAGACCCACTGCCAGGGAGATCTTCCTCAATTCCTCTGAGTTGGGCTCAGTGTTCATGGCAAAGTAGGCTTTCAGTACTGACATGTGATCCTTGTAGGGGTTGACAGGGCTGGTTGCATTCCTCTCAAGGGATGAGGGGATCACACCAGCCTGCTGCTCTGAGCCGAAAAGCCCCCTGCGACCAGTTGGTACAGTATCATTGGGTTTGAGGACAGCCTTGATCTCCTCATTCATCTTGCAGAGATATCGCTCATGTTGATGTAATGGAATAGGGCCAGAGAACGTCTCCTTGCAATACTGACAAGAGAACGGTGCATACTGCGCATCCCTCTCCTGTGCTTTATCTTCAGATAGAAGATCCATGACGTGGCTGGGTCTTTCTTTTTTGATATCTACAGGTCGTCTCTTAGAATCTTCTGTTAAACTCTGGAGACACGCTTTGGCTTCATTGACTTTTTCCAGTGTGTAGTCAATGATGGTCTTGGTGGGACTGTTGTGACCAACGCCAAGGATGCTTTGCTGGGAGGCCAGTACCCGATTCTGCTCCTCCATCTGGGAGCCTAATTCCTTCATGTATGCTCTGAGCTTAGAGATCTCTTCAGGGTTGCCATCCATCTTCTGCCGGCAAACTGTGTTGTCCACAATCTGAAGAACCTTCTGAACCTCACTCATGTTGTTGATGAACCCTGAATAGCTCAATGGATGAGGATCCGACCCAATGCCCAGATGTTGCTGGGGGTTCTGAGATGAACAGTGCATCCCCGGAGGACTGCCTCCATGACCACCGCCATTGAGAAAGGCTCCTGACCCACCATATTCTTGTTGAGATGCGATCATAAGACGGTATTCGTTGAAGTCCATGGGCTCTGACTTGATGTCTGGGTGAGCAGATGGGTCTTGGAGGCTCATGGACCTGCCGTTCTCCAGTTTGTGACGGAGCTGAGCTAAGGCAGGACTGCCAGGGGAGGACGCAGCAGAGTTTGGTGATGAGCCAGGCTTGCTGTTGACTCCATGGCGTACCCGTCCATTAATAGAGATAAGGCCAATGCACTTCTTGCTACTTATGTGGGAGCTGTAGGAGCCAGAGTGGGAGAAGCGTTTCTTGCAGTTGGAGCACTCATATGGCTTTTCACCTTAAAAAAATAAATAAATAAATAAATTGATGTTCATTTACATATTTTACACATTAAATCAAGCTAGAATTGCCTTAAACTTCTTTCCGCATCCCATCGTTCAACTTAATGATTGATAGGATGATGAGATCCTACAATAAAAAAATAATTCCTGCATAATTATATAATTATGGTTTTAAATATTCATCATCTATCCAGACTATCCAAACCACACTGAATTACCATTAGGCAAACCGGAGACATATGAAATAAGATTATATAGATTATTGGCATTCTTTTCACAGCCATTTATGAAAGGAGGCTCTTAACATATTATTCAATGAAACACTTACCACTGTGAATGCGGAGGTGCTCCTTCAAATGATGCTTATATTTGAAGGCTTTGCCACACTCTGTGCATTTGAATTTGCGGTTACCGGCCCCTTCGTTTAGCAGTTGAGGCTGCAAGGGAGAGAAAGAACACAAAACAGTCAGAAAAGAGTTTATAATTAATTCTGCTGCTGAAATAAATGTTTATTTATTTCTATTGATTAATTAAACACAGAAAACAGAGCAGAATTGTATTTAGGTATGTGTGTCCAAGGTTACCGAAGCAACAGATATTCAAATTCTTTTTTTTTTTCTTCTGCATAAAGTTTACATGATCAGTTGGTGGTGCCTTTTAGTACCTTATCCATTAAACTACTATCTGCGTACTTTAAACATTTGTTGTCTGGGTTTAGTTAAAACAGTGTAGGCTGCATCTGTATTCACCATTCAAAGTTAAACGTAGGTGCTCTTCCTCCATTTGAAATTCAAATGTGGGCCCCAGATGCACAACAAAAACAACAGCATTCACCCTGCTCCCCACACACAGACACAAAAGGTCTGTGAAAAATGTGTGGGTGTCCACAAGTGCACGTTTAATAGTCACCATGTACAGTACTGTAAAGTCCTTTCTTCAAAAGTTCAGTCATACTCGTGCACATAGGGCAGTTTAAGATGCGCACTGGGGTTTTAATTTTCTGTATGAGTGTATGCGAATATACACACACGAACACAAGATGAAACATAAAACTAAACCTAGCAAGGTGAACCTTGGAATTAATGTTCAAAGCCTTCAGGAAAATACCTCTTTAGAGCAAATAAACAAACACTTAAAGTCATTTAAGGATTAGGATACTCTAGATCACCGGGAAAAAAGCCATCTGGTCGTGTTTAATTCAGTCTGAAGAGGTGCACATATGTGCGTATGCGTGTGCGCATATGTGCGAGTGTGAATCAGCCAGTAAGATGAGCGTGCAAGGCAAGTATTCCGAATTCTTTTCCAATGTGCCCAAGTCTGCTTAAGGTTCAAAGTTGAAAGCCTAAACGCGGGATATCCTGTTATAATCCTATCAAACAACTGAGAGCCCTTTTACCACATCAAAAACAGACCCTTTCCTTCAGTAACTAAGCGATATAGAGTTTCCTCTTCGAAATAATTCCATATCACTGCATTTTTCACAGCATGCTCATGTTGAGACCAGCCTAAAAGGCAGAAATAACATCAGCTTTCCCCGCATCCTTTGAGTTGACTCCTTTCCAACAGCTGATGCGAGAAGTCGGCAGGCCTATAGGACTCAATGTGCTAGAACAGCCCACACATGGCCGGCTGTGGGCGGACACTCAGGGGAGTATGACAGTGCACAGCTGTGGCTCCGGTGTGAAGGATTCAAGTATTAAGGAGCTTCCGGAGGAGCTCGTTCAATGCTGGAGTTATCAACAGGCTGAAACGTGTTTTCCCCGGATGAGTAAACAAGCTCAGAATGAGGGTTGCAGCATCTTTTCACAATGAACCCACATTTCTGTAGCATGAGGATGTAATGAGTGTGGGTACGGATTGAGGTGGGTCTCGTCTCACCTGATCTCTGGCAGGCTTATGCGTGGCCATATGGCGCTCTAGCTGGGTGCGGTAGGCGAAGGTGTCACTGCACAGGGGACAGGGGAAGCTCTCATCGTTTTTCTCATGTCGGTACTTGATGTGCTCCTTTAGGGAGGTCAGCCGCTTGTAGCCCCGGTCACAGTAGGGGCAGGTCAACAGTTGGGCAAAGGCATCTGGCGTCCTCAGTGCCAGATCTGGGCAAAATTGAAAGGAGTGAACAGTGTGAAGGAGGGGGGATTGAAGAAAAAAAAAAAACAGCATATGTGGGACAAACAGTTGCCATATGAGGCTATGGGAGAACGATAGGTAAAGTACTGCATTCAGTTATGTGAAACAAATATGAACTAAATATATGCATTTTGTCCACACAATCTAACTTGTAAAGGGTCATTCTATGGAAATGTCCATTTTTCTGTCCCCAGCCTTTACAGAAATATTAAACTTGAAAAACTCTTTTGAATTACAATTTATTTATATTTATATAAATGAAACAATATGTTATTAAACCATTAACGTGGAAATATTTGTTTTTAAATTAATTATGTAGAATTCCAAGCACCACAAAACGTCCCCACAGCTATGTACAGAGGGAAAGTGCTTTATATTGAGGTCAAAAAGAAGTTTTTCTACCATTTAAAATACAACAATGTGTTCATAACTATCAAATATACGATGTAAATGGCATAAAAATGGCTGAATAAATATTATAAAATATATAATAAAAGTACACTGTAAAAAAAAAGTTGTTTCAACTTAAAATAATTTGTTACCCTGCTGACTAAAAATTTTTAGTTTAGTCAACTAAAATATTCCAGTTATCGCTTAAACTAACATTAAGTAACTTCAAATTTCAAGTTGACTAAACTAAACATTTTAAGGCAGCGGGGTAACAAATTATATTAAGTTGAAACAAGTTTTTGAAAGATTCTCCAAGATCGCCTGGAGTTGTGTCACTGGTGTTACCGTTAAACAAACATCATTTATTTTGAAATAAAAATCACACTGATGACATCACTTGACTTTCGTCTTCCTATTTCCTAAAAATCTTTGAAACAAGGCCCATGTTAAGTCCATTGTCTCTTTTCAGTTATCAGAAATCTTCTCATTTATCTCAAGATTTCATATGAAGCTTTTAGTTGAAGTCACCGGTGTGACCTACTTTATTGTTAGGGAATTGTAAAAAACTAGAATACAAATGGATTAAACTACTTAATTTAGTGAGTATACAATGATTGACAACATGTGGTTTGATACCTTGCAGCAGCCATTTTGTAAAATGCATTTTTTATGAAAATTGTCACTGGTGTTACTTTCCTTATGGGTAACATTCAGTATATCAGGTCTTAGGTATGTCACTGGTGTTACTGATTTTTTCTGTCACATTAAATAAATAAAACATAATCTCCTTATTTCTTGCATTCTCATTATTTTTCTGTAACTCTGACGACGTGTGCCAAAAAAAAAAAAAAAAAATCAACATTCCATAAAAAAATGTTAATTTTGCCAAAGAAGGTACCACCAGTGACAAAAAAATGGTACACAAAGTATCTTTAAAAAAAAAATTGCACAAAAAGTAATCATTGAATAATCATTAAGCTGTCATTTATATGTATTCACAAAGTCAAACGGTATTCTAATGAATATTCTAATAAATAAAATCAAATAATTGTATGTATAGTTTAATGCGTACCATTTTCATTTTCATCTTGTCCATTGGCCTCTGGCGTGCCCAGTCGCGTCCCCTCCTCTGGGTCCTCTGGATAAATGATAACAGTATCCTGCAGGTATTCGGCAATGCTCGCCGCATGTCCCTCACCGTCATCCAGTTTCCTCTTGACAAAGATGTTTTCGAGCGCTAAAGAGGCATCAATACCCTTAACTGCCCAGAGGAAGTGGGGAGAAAAAGCACAAATGAATCCAGTGGTTGATGCTCAGTGTCACTGAAAAGGACCAAGCTGAACATTAGGACACTGGCCACTCTAAGTGTGATGTAGTGGAGACCAAACCATTAGAAGGCCTTTCAAGGTGGAAGTATTTATTTAAGTTACAACATAATGGCCACTTCAAAGACTAATAGGAGCCAGCTTGATCATCAAGCACTCTTTAAGCATCCTCTTGCATGTTTGAAAATGCTTTAAACATTTCCAGCATTATGGGTAATTGGGTTATATGGCAATTAGGCGTGCCAGGGTAACTGATCTCACTTTGTATTGCTCATCGTATACATAAAATTGGACTCAATAATCTAATTATAGATCATGTGTTATGTGTAATTGCACAGAACAAGATTTTAAACGTGATTTTCGTAAACAATAGGTTTTTGGATGCTTTACGGAGAAGTACTTAAAGAAACCGACAGGATGAATAGACAACCGCGCCTTAGAAAACTGTATTTTTGTATATGTGAAAACATGAGGTAATGTGAGTAGATTACTAATAAAATGACTAAAGATATTCTTTTTTCTTTAGATGACTGGAAATTGGGTAAGCAAATAAAAATGTTATTGTTTCCTTGTAATCAATTTGAAAGTACATGGACTGAACAAATTCGATTTTGCCCTTAAACTCAATTTGGCTGCAAAATGTGATTTGCAATGCACTCGTGCTCAACTTAAAAATGTTTACTTTCCATCTCCCTTGAACACACATGAGGGAGCTTTATCTCACATGCTCACATGTACGCCAAGCATGCGTTCACATAGGAAAGATTTCATATTGAATATGTTTATGAAATGTCTTCATTACTACTTGTTGACCCAGCGTTCTAAATATGTTTATTTGTTGTATAAGCTATCTCACCTGTACCATTTCCAATTCCATGGAGAGAGATGTCAGGGCTCATAGAGCTGTACTCTGCTTTTCGCTCCTCTGAAATAAAAGAAAGCATAATGTTTAACGATCGTCATAACTAGAACAAAAACAGTTCAGCTGCAAATCAGTTCACTTTTAATTAACATGTTTAATGTAGGTTGAAGTGTAATTAGCACATCCTGCATATCAGGAAGAGTTATATCTCAGACATGTTGACAGCAGCTCAGAGAATGATACGTTTTTCTGTAAGCGGGGCTTAAGAAATCATGTCAAGGTATTTAGGGAGGAGAGGAGGGTGGTCTGAGAGGAGTTTGCTCATATACTGCAGCTATTGTGTTTGTTCCTCCTCCTCCCTCTCATGTGACTTCGTACCGGCAGTCACAAGTATCATAAGCTTCCCCCACAAAAGGAGGATATACAGCACCTCTTACACCACAACGCAGGGGAAAACAAGGGTACTCAAGACTCCTGACACACACACACATGCACTTCCACTGCATTAGCACTGTTTAATTTCAAAACTGCCTTCCACTTCCTTCCTCATTATCTAAGTATGACAACCGAGAGAGCTTCTGAAAGTCGACGAATTCTCTCACTTTTCACCACATTTAAGAGACGTCTTTCAAAGCCGAGTTTGAAATCATTGTGCGAGCGTTGCTTCTCGAAGGGATGTTTTGAGCATCAAAAGCCTTACCAGACTTGGACGTGTTTCATTGAACAAAGTTTTAAAGAAACAAGGCATTCGCTAATAGGGGGCTTGCCTTCGCGAAACCCCTTCCTGATGAAATTGTCTCCTTCTGCGCCGCGCAGATAAAAGTGCAAGGCCTGGAGCCAGTGAAAATACCCTCCTGAGTTCTTAGCATTGTGCTTTCCTTTGAGGTACACTGGCTTAAAACTTCTTTGGGAGGGTTAGCGATTAGCTGCATTAGCATGGGGATATTTTAAGGTCATACGAAGGACCGAACGTCATGTGTGGCGTACCAAAAACCCTGTCGAGAGGAAGCCAAAGTGGTATCAGAGATTAATTTTGAGCAAATCAATGTGCTGTGTGTGAATGACGGAGAAATACAGTTTCCTCGAGTGACAAAATGGCAACTACATTAGAGTCTCAGTTCTGCTTGTGGTAGGTGCAGGCCCCCTGAGGTAATGGTGTGATTTTAACCGCTGTAACGCAGAAGTTGCATATCTCTTTAGGTGAACGATTAATTTTTATTTTGTTTCAACAGGCAATTTGACGTGGATTTATTCAAAAGAGCTTGTAAATATGCTTGCAAATACTGGAGCTACGGCACAAGTGTTGATACTGCTGTACAGTGTAACAAAACAGGAACTACATATCCTTCTGAGACCAAGAAAAAAAAGGTTTTGTGGGTTTTTTTCTGTCATTACATTGATTAGAGCATAAGAAACAAATGGGAGAAATGTAATAATGGGAGAAACAACTTTTCTTTTGTGTCTAGTAATAAATACAGTAGGGTCTAGATTGGAAATAAAGAAAAATGTAAAAGAAAAGTTCTGATTTAAAAGTACACTTTATTTAAGATATATAAATACACTGATATATACAATACCACTAAAAATATGGGGTCACTAATTATTATTATTTATTTTTATTTTTATTTGTGTGTGTGTGTGTGTGTGAAATTTTTTTTTTATTTATTTATTTATTTATTTTTTTTTTTTAAGTTTTTTTGGATTCTTTTTCTTAAGGCTGGAAATAAACAAAATTTTTGAAAAATGAAAATTTTGAAAAATTTGTGAAAAATGTAAATTTACATTTGTAAATTGATGATGTAAATTTGATGTAAAATGACACTTTATATAACACATATTTAATACACCAGTATGTACAGTACCACTAAAAATATTGGGTCAGTACATTTATTTATTTAGTTAGTTAAAGTATTTTTGGATTTTTTTTAAGCCTGGAAATAAACAAAATTTTAGGGTTTGTGAAAAATGCTAATTTATGATGATGTAAATTTGATGTAAAATGACACTTTATATAAAACATATTTAATACACCACTATGTACAGTACCACTAAAAATATTGGGTCAGTACATTTATTTATTTAGTTAGTTAAAGTATTTTTGGAAATAAACAAAATTTTAGGGTTTTGTGAAAGATGTAAATTTACATTTGTAAATTGATGATGATATAAATTTGATATAAAATTACACTTTATCTAAGACATATATTTAATACACTGATATGTACAGTACCACTAAAAAATATTGAGTCAGTACATTTATTTATTTAGTTAGTTAAAGTATTTTTGGATTTTTAGGGTACAAAATTTTAGGGTTTGTGAAAAATGCAAATTTATGATGATGTAAATTTGATGTAAAATGACACTTTATATAAAACATATTTAATACACCGATATGTACAGTACCACTAAAAAATATGGTCAGTACATTTATTTTTAATTTTTTTATTTAGTTAGTTACTTTATTTATTTATTTTATTATTATTATTATTATTTATGTATTTATTTTTTATTTTTATTTTTGGGGTGAAAAAGAAAGAAATTATACTTGGATTCAGAAAGGACATTAAACTGATTAAAAGTAAAAGTATAGACATTCGCAATGTTATAAAAGATGTCTATTTTAGCTTTTCTTTAGAATTTTCTATTAATGAAAGAATCCTGAGAAGTAAACGTGAAATGTATCATGGTTTCCTCCAGCTGTTTTCAACACTGATAATGTCTCTTGAGCAGCAAATCAGCTGTTGATTTCAGGTCATGTGACACTGAAGAGTGGAGTAATGGCTGCTGAAAATGTAGCTTTGTCATCACAGAAATAAATGAGATGTTAAAATATATGAAAATAGTTCATTTGAATTGTAATAATATTTCACTTTTTCACTTTTTTAATCAAATAAATGGTTTTCAATCAAATTGCAATACTGATAATAGAATTTGTAATGGAAAATGTATTTTAAAAATATATTGATTTATTTATAAATCAGATAAATGCAAATTAAAATCACTTCCAAAAGTCATCTTAGCAAAGCATATACGGGGGACTTGAGGTGAATCTTCTCGAGCAACCACAGTGCACTGATAAAAGAGGAAGAACCACACAAGATGATTCATGCACCTCTTTTAAGATGTTGCTTTTACCGGCATATACCACAATATTTTATTTTGTTCCCCAAGCATGCAGACTCATACCTTCACGTTTAATCACTGAAATAAAATAATGCTACGGTGCCAGAGGCTTGGCCTTCAAATAAACTCGGATGACGTTCATTAATCTAGCATATCACTGTGTGAACATCGACTAAACAAAACACTGTTCATGCGAATGACACATCCCTGAAGACCCTGTTTAGTTCTGCGACTGTGACACTCTCTGAAGTTAAGTGATGCATATGGTTTAGTCATTAGCCGAGACTGATTGCTGGGGGTCGGGGTTTTTTCTTTCTTTTTTTATTTTTTTTCAAACCGGGCGACTCGCATGAGTTCTCCCTTCACTCTGTAACTGTCAGCCAGGCCCAGGGAATTGTGGGCCTATTATGTATGTAAATGGCCATCATAATGCTAAAAATTTCATTTAAGGCCTTTAATGAGTCTTCAGCAGGGCACGCTCATGCTAAATGATAGCTCTGCGATCCTAATTAAGAGAATTTGTCTTTAAAGCCTCACTAGCTTGGGTCTTGTCCGTGATCGTGAACGCTTTTGGTTTTGGGTGGGTGAGTCAAAACGAAGCCAGAGGAAAGGGGTGTGGAGACAGTGATGAGGCACTGAAGATTAGGTGTAACCTACTTTGTGAAAAAGTAAGGAACCAAAGTAGAAATGTGAGCTAATAGTTTACAAGTTGCCATTACATCAAAAATGCCAAACAGCTGCTAGGTGTTGGCCTAATAAATAAAGCTGCTCTGTACTGGTAATATGAAAATGGCACGGTTGACAAAAAAAACTAAATAAAAAACAAAACTGAACCTCGACTGTGCTTCGCACGTTAATACCGCAGTTTAGCACTCACTCTTACCTGAACCATTCAGGTCTCCGTGGCGCCAGACGTGGGCTCCTGCCCCATCCTGGCTTTCATTTTCTTCATCTCCCCGGCAGGAGAGCAGGGCATGGGCTACCCGGGGTGAGGCCTCCAGACTTGGCACACCTGCTGGACTGCCTTCGCCCTCGGAACCCAGGAGTCTGTCTTCCTCATCGGACCCTGAACCGGCATCCACCACATTTTCATAACTCAGCACTGAGGATAGAACAGAGACGAGGTGTTACTATTTGAGGTTAAGCTCATCTCAGGCTATTCGGCTACAATCTTGGTCTGTTACCCCGCTTCTTTACATATTCAATAAGCACATGGTAATGAAGTCAAAGCGGAAAGAAAAAGAAAGAAAGAAAGAAATCCAAAAGATTATTTAAGAGTAGTTTTTGAAAGGTTATTTAATAAAAGGTTTTGTTTACATTATATATGTGTGTGTTCTGTGAATATTTATTATGTATATATACACAATTATCACACACACATACAGTATAGTTTGAAAATATTTACATGTATAGATTTTTATTAATATAATTAATATTATATATAAATATATTTAATATATAAACATATTTTCATATATATATATATATATATATATATATACACACACATGCATGTGTGTGTATTTATATATACATAATAAACACACACAGTACACACACATATTTTTATGTAAACAAAAACTTTTTTGCGATTAATGCACATAGCCTTGCAAAATGAAATTACAAGTGTTGTTAACTTTTTATATATATATAAATATGTATGTATATATGAATACACACACGCATGGATATATATATATATATATATGTGTGTGTGTGTGTGTGTGTGTGTGTATGATGTATGTATATATACACCCATATAAATAAAGAAATTATATACACACACGC
>JAHKKF010497512.1:0-35271 GCA_019740295.1 Labeo calbasu | reverse complement strand
AGCTATTATTTACATTTGTGGACTATATGTAAACATCTTTTATGTGAAATATCTTATTCAGGTCAGTACTGAATAAAAAATACTATGCATTTCATATGATCCCTCATATTTTGTTCAAATAATGATCATTTTGCAGATTCTGCAAGGTGTATGTAAACTTTTGACTTCAACTGTATTATCTTCACAAGGAAAAATGGACAATTTGCAATTTACACAAAATAATTTTCACCAAGACCATATTGTGACACCCACCTTGCTTGCTGCACCACTCTGAGGTATTTGTTGTTGAACAAGGGCATATCCTGAACTCAAGATGAGTTTGGCTTCGGGTCCATCAACAGTCCACAACAGAACTCTTCCTCCTGAACCGGCGCTCAGTACGATAAACTCCCCTCTGCGAGCTCCTGGAACCCAGGTGACCTGTGCACACAAAAATACTCTTCATTTATGGAACACTGAATGCTTATTCATCAGTCACAGACTTTCATTTAATAGGCTAAATACCTGATAAACTGGTTCACGGTGGGTATCTGCAGACATTCCCGTCTGAGCCAGAATGAGGTCCTGTGAGCGACTGGTGTCCCAGACCACAACCTCACCACTGTACAGCCCCCCTTAGGACACAAGAAAGAGGACCGGTGGGTTGGGTGAGAAATTATAGAAATTAATACTTTTATTTAGCAAGGATCCTTTAAATTGATCAAAAGTGATGATACAGACATTTATAATGTTACAAAAGATTTCTATTTTAGATAAATGCGGTTCTTTTGAACTTTCTGTTCATCAAAGAAACCTGAAAAAATTCTATTGTTTTCAACATAATAACAATAACTGTTTTTGGGCAGCAAATCAGAATATTAGAGTTCTGAAGGATCATGTGACTGGAGTAATGATGCTAAAATTCAGCTTTGAAATCACAGGAATAAATTACATTTTAAAATATATTCAAATAAAACAGTCATTTTAAATAGTAAAAATATTTCAAAATTTTACCATATTTTCTGTACTTTGGATCAAATAAATACAGGCTTGGTGAGCAGAAGAGACTTTTTTTGAAAAACAAAAAAATCTTACTGTTCAAAAACTTTTGACTGGTGGTGTGTGTATAAATCTATTTTAAACATATAAATGCATTTACTGTCACTTTTGATCAATTTAATGCATCCTTTAATGAATCCAAAAAAAAGTAATTAATTAAATTATTTCACAATGTAAAACTATCTTTAATAGTGGTAGTTATTTTACGGTCTCTAATATTGCTAATTTAAAAAGTAAAAGCATTGCATAAAGAGAATGATTTTTATTAGTATATTATTTAACTGAGACAACCTGATGAAAATAATTTCACAATGGCAACATTTTCCCTTCTTTTTCTCCATTTTGAGGTAAAATATGAACCTAGACTTGTACATCATTCACACTTTAAGAGAGAAAAATCCTAAAACCATTTGATTTTGTAATCATGTGTCTATACCTGCAACCACAGATGGTCTCACAGGATGGAAGCACAGACACATGACTGGAGTAGCCACATCTATAACCAAATCCGGTCTCTTTGGGTTCAGGTTCTGACGATCCAGGTTCCACGTGCACACATAAGCCTTCTCATTGCTCCAATCACCATCATCCACACTAACCCCAAAAATACAACATTAAACTGCTTTAAATTATGACAGCATTTGGTTTTATGTGTCTGTATGAGGAAAGGGTTGTTTTACCGGCCAAATCCACAGCCTATGACCGAGCCGGTGCAGTTCCAGGACACGCCGGTGACTTGCAAACCTCTTTCCTTAGCATCAACATGCTGAAGACGGTACATGCAGGACACCTGTGAAAATCACCATTTGTAAGATAATTAACAAAGTATTTATTAATACAATTATGAATATATTTTGCATTCAAGGCTCTCACCGACTCATTCTGATCCTCCCAGTTCACTTCAAAACCATCAAAAGCATGACTCTTGGAGTTTTTCACCAGCTCTTTGATAACTATGTGTTCAACTTTATGCAAGAAGTCCAGCAAACCAGGAAAGCTAGATATATCTTGATCTAGGGAGAGTGTTTGACTGATTTGGTCTTGTGTCTGGGTGCTGTTGTCTAACACATCTTTGGCTTGTGTTTCAGCCTCTGCTGTGTGAACTGGACGAGTTTGACAGCTTCTCTGGGCGGGAAAACAACACACACGATATATTATCACACAAAAGGGCTGATATTTTTTTAGTTATAGAGAAGGTAAGAAAACGTTTTCACTCACTGACTCTTGTGTTTGCTGATGTGACTTTCTCCATGTCGATTCGGCACCAACTAAGTCAAGCGTTTCATCCGTGAACATGTTTAAACCTTCTCAGACTTTAACGTTACCTCAGACAAAAACTATGTATATATCTCCACAAAACGCTTAGTTTTAATAAGACGTTACCGTTAGCTAGGAGCTAGCGATTTTTTTTGCTTGTTATTCATCATATTTAAAAACTGTTTTATGCTCGACGAATCCAAATCTGTTTCTGTGGTGGTTAAAACTCTTACTGTCGCTAATTTTGTACGATTATTTCTTGTTTTTGGCCACTGCACCGCACTGTTAGTTCCTCCATTATTATCCTAGATGTGACAAACGTGACTGCGCTGCCATGGATACCGGGAGCCAATCAATGATTGGCTATCCGCCTTACGTCACTGGTGTTAGCTTCTGATTGGTCAACCTACTTTGCGCAGTTTCAGTTTTGTATTATAAAAGGACATTTTGCTTTCTTGTAATTCGGTGTTTTTTGGGCTTTGAAAATGTCAAAAACAAAAACGAACAAAAAAAATAATTAACACTAGTTAGTGGAATGCAATTATACTATAAAAAGAGTACATGTGAACGTACAAAAACGACTGGTTGACTGGTTGACCAGCCCGGTCTTAGCTGGTCAACAGGCTGGTTTTAGAGGGGTTTTGGACACTTCCTTAGCGGGTCAAGCTGAGAGACCAGCTGGAACTACCAGCTAAAACCATACTGACTAGCAAAACCAGGCTAGGAGACCAGCTAAAACCAGCAACCAGCTCATCTTAGGCTGGTTTTAGGTGTGTTTTTTTTTCAGGGACGCATCTAATATAAAATTTATATGAACTTTTTTTGGTATTTATCACAAAATAATGGTGTACATAATATGCTTCACCATAAATGATTAGCATCACAATACACAATAACCCAAAATATATTCATACACACACAAAAAAATAATTAAAATAAGCATACTTTTTTGTCTGTACCATTCGATGAAAATGTAATGGATATTTCTGTGTAAGACATTTAATAAACTTCTCTGGGAAAATTACTTAGATTATTGAGCTTTAGGTTTTAAGCAGTGTGTAATGTAATAAAGTCTCCTTTTAACTAAACTGGTAACACTTAATAATAAGGTGTCACTTGTTAACATTTATGTATTAACTAACATGAATGAACAATACATTACACTATTCATTAAATTGTTAACGTTAGTTAATAAAAATTGTCATTGTTCATGTTAGTTCACAGTGCAATAACTAATGTTAACAAACACAACTTGTGATTTTAATAATGCATTAGTAAACGCTGTAGAAATATTGTTCACTTTCAGTTCATGTTTACTCATGAACCTTATTGTAAAGTGTAACCACTAAACTCCTTAGAGCTCTAAACAGTTAAAATGTAACCTTATAAAAGCCATAACTTGTATGGAGGGACTTAATTGTAGTAATAAACCAGCTGTCTGCAATATCTTAAAAAGTGATCGTTCCAACACGAACCCTACTGTCATGACTCTGATGACATACAATTCAACATTAAGCTAAACAGACTAAAATTACATCTAGAAAAACCTTTAAAGATGTACCGAAAGACTCTTCGACATGTTCATTTGTACATCTCCAATAAAGAAAACAGGTGGAGAAAAGACCACTTGTAGAGTTCTTTAAGATTCTACAGGCTTTATTATCTCATTTAAATAATCCTTTAATTAGCCAAGCTCAAAATTACAAGAGGAAGTTTTTTTGTGTTTTGTTTTTATTAAAAATGTTTCAAACCTCATGGGTGTCTGTAAAACATTACAATGAAAATTCAATCAACATAAACCCAAATGTTGATGTGTCAAATGCCCACTCGCCCCACCCGACCCCATTGAACTGTCAACAATAATAACTGCCATACCCTGATATTGACCCCAAAACATTTACAAGAGGTGACAGGAGCTAGCTGGTGCTTTCCTTTTGTCCAATAAATCACATAGGAAAAACAGTGTCAACTCTTTGGGGCCCACCTCTGCATTAAAGAAAATATACAAAAGAAAACGAAAAAAAAAAGTGGCTAGGTATGTACGCTATGATTAGATCACTGCACCATGGCTTATTACTTCAACTCACAACCATTCACAGAGAGAAAAAAAAAAAAAAAAAAATCATTTCATATACTTAATATATAAACTGCTATTTACTTCAGTTTAGTCTACAGAGGATGACGTGCAGATTGTTAATATTTCAATATTTGTCTTTGGAGATGGTTGTAATTAAAGATGACGCAAGAGGCTTCAGCAAACAAGATGCCACTAGTTTTCCAATGCAGGAACTGTATGTCCAGGGAATTAACTGGGTTCAGACATGGTCAGGACAGGAGAGGCTTCAGTAGAACAGAAGATGGAGCACAAAAAAAATAAAATAAAAAAATAAAAACAAAGCATTTTGCTCCCATGGTTGGAGGATGACTTCAAAAAGGAAAGAACAGGTACAAGTGTTGGAATATGTCCTTATCAGCCTTTAGTCATCCTCCCCATCATCCTGAAAAAGAAGGAAAAAATAAATAAATTAAGAGTCAAAATACACGCATCTATACATTAAAGCTCTAAAAATTAAAGCCAAAGTTTTGAATAATTCTCACCTCACCATCTTCTCCATCATCCTCCTCTTCATCTTCCTCTCCCTCTTCCTCATCCCCTTCTTCATCGATGTCCTCCAAACCCTCCTCTTCTTCCTCATCGTCCTCCTCCTCACCTTCACCCTCTTCTTCATCCATATCAGGGACCTGAGAATAAAGGGGGGGATGAATACAAGTTCTGACTTGCTAAGGCTAATATACACCTCCAATAAGATTACATACCAGGTAGTACTGCAGAGGGTTGGGCCAGATGTCATCTTTAATGACCTCGCCGAGTTCATCAGCCCCCGCGTCGGAGTGATCGGTGAACCAGGTGAAGAAGCTCTCTGGCTCTTCATGTTGCCTCTTCTTCCCTGCCTTGTTCTGTGTCTGTCCAGTACGCTTCGTCAGGTCCTGCAACACACCATTAAGTTAACACACACCCAAAAAGGAACAGTATCAAGCCAAAATGGACCAAAAATAAAACTTGTTAACCTACCTTTCCAGCCTTCCATTTGATTTCAGTGGATTTTGAAGACGGGTCACCGCTCTCGTTCAAGTGGAACTCTTTTGAGAGGACTTTGTTTTCAAAGTATGGATTTTCATCAAAGTACTGCAGAGAAGATAAATCACAGGTCAAACAAATTGGTTCGTCACAGCTGTGTTTTACACTCTTAAAAATAAATGAATTCTATGAAGAAACTTCATAGAATTCACATTCATGAAACCTTTTAAAAGCAGAAAAGGTTCTTTAGATGTTTAAAACGTTCCTCAAAATGGTTCTTTTAGGAACTGTTCACTGAAAGGTTTTTTGGGGAACCAAAAATGGTTCTTCTATGGCAGCACTGCAAAAACACCTGTTTGGAACCTTTAGTTTTAAAAGCATACGTTCAGACCTGACCAGATGAAAAGGGTACTTACAAAATCTATTCTGTAACCCGATTTGATGTCCTCAAATTCCGTGACCTCCACTCTGGTCAGGTAATGAAGTGCTTCTTCATCCTCCTCACCGAGCAAGGCTGAGACTATTAGTCAAAATTCAAAAAAATAGATCATTAGAAACAAACACTAGAAATCAACAATATTTAACATCAACAGCTGCTTTCAATATTGCATGCATCTTCTCACCTTGTGGATGGTTGACGAATGTTGTGACCCAGAAGTTTGGAATTTTGGCTATGAGTTCTGATCTCTTCTGGAAGAATGGCTGACGTAGCTTATTGTACTTCTGCTCTACTTTTAAAATTTCCTCACTTGCCTGCTCATTCAATCTGAGGAAAGGAAATACAAATGCATAAACACAATGCATTAAATGTGCACTTACAAATGTGACCCTGGACCACAAAACCAGTCTTAAGCAATAGGCAAAAATACACTTATGGGTCAAAATTATAGATTTTTTTTTTTTAACACCAAAAAATCATTAGAATATGTGAAGATCATGTTCTATAAAGATATATTGTAAATATTCTACCGCAGATATCAAAACTTAATTTTTCATGAGTAATATGCATTGCTAAGAACTGTATTTGGACAACTTTAAAGGTGATTCGCTCAATGTTTCGTTTTTTTTTGCACTCTAAGATTCCAGATTTTCAAATTTCTTATTATTACAGCTTTTAGATGTATAAATCTCAATTTCAAAAAAATTGACCCTCATGGCTGGTTTTGTCCTCCAGGGTCACAAATGATACTTGAGCAGCAATTGCAAACTTACCTGTCGATTTCATTCTGTACTTCATCAATGTGTTCAATTGCCTCCTGTTGCTCTTTTTCTGAAATGCAATAAATTAACACAAATGTTAATTCACTATCCTGCAAAAAGCAGTAGCGTTACAATTCCACTAGCATGCAATTCTAAAACACAAAAGCATCACAAAACGCTTGCAACTACATAATAAATTATTTGTACAACGTAAACACGACCTATTTCATAAATCCATAGGGCAAAAAGCAACAGTTTTATACCACCCTCACCTGATGCAAAACCACAAAGATAAGCTAAAAGTGAAACCGAGGTGTGAACGCCGGGCGACCAGCTCAATCCGGTGCAGCTGCGCAAGGCCGCGAGGTTTAAACGAAGGAGGCCATGCGTTGGGCCAGATTTACCTTCCTATCAATGAATTACACATTACTACAGCGCGTTAAAAGTTAAATCGAATCAGAAAGTAATTTCTATCTACTTTAGCATCATTAAACACGTATACGGTGCTTTGTGATGCGGCGGCAGCGTGGTTCAGTGACACATGCGGGAATGGTTCGTGATGGCGGGGGAGACACAATAACCAGTTAGCCTATTAGCACACAACATGGAGGCAATACAGCGCGCAAATAACACTGGAGTCACATTGGAGTTAAAAACACAGCTTAGTACATAAACAAGCTGAAACAGCTAGGAAATGTGTTGTTTTTGTAAGTTAAACGGCGTGTGAGCGGAATATTCGTCGCGCGTGGCACAATGAAGCCGCCGAGCGAGGAAACATGGCCTCCGGTGCGCGCAACATCACTGTGCTGAAACTACCCCGCAAAAAACGACTTCTGCCGGACACAAACTCGTGCTTCGCTTAAAGGTTCAAATAAACGCATAGCGGCTAGTTAAAACTACTATTCGTGCTTTAAACGCAAGAAGTGTAAGTTACTGAAAATGGCGGTGCGCAGGAGGCCGCCATTACTTTACCCGAGGTCTCGTCCGCTCCGTCGTGATTCGAGTTCTGCTCCTTTCGGCTCACTTTCGCCGCCGACGCCGACATTATTCCCCCACAGCCGAGGATTTGCCTTCTTGCTCCTGAAACAAAAACTCCGGAACGTCCTCCTTCGCTCGAGGAAAGCGAAAGAAGGGGGAAATAAAGTTGCTTCTAGCTCAGTTTAGAAGTGCGAATATCACAACGTGTGTTGCGCTTCCCCTCCACACATACAACACACGCACACTCAAATGAGAGATGCGTATCACACCACGCACCTCCTCTTTTCTGACACCCGCCACTGTGAGCTCGCATGCGCGCCCCCCTGGCAGTGCCGAGGACGCGCTTTAGGAGAATAAAGAGCCACGCCTCCTCCGGGGAATAATATAAAATAATAATAATAATAATAAGAGACGCAAAAAACATATTTTGCACACTTAAGTAAACAAAAAGGATTTAAAAGAAATATTGGTTATAAAACACACACACTATTGTTTAAAATTTTGGGGCTGATATGATTTTTACCCAGACTGTAATTGTTCGATGAAAAATGCAGTAAAAACAGCAATACTGTGAAATGATTTTTTTTTTTTTACCATTTAAAATAACTGTTTTCTATTTGAAAAATTCTATTTTTAAATTTATTTTATTCCTGTAATGCAAAGCTAAAGTTTCAGCATCATTACTCCAGTCTTTAGTGTCACTGAAATATTGCTTCTTATTATTAATGTTGAAAACAGTTGTGTTGTTTAACAGCACTTACAGACCAATTTCATATTTTTTGGTGAATAACATAATATAATATAATATAATATAATATATTCAGATAGGTAATATTTAAAAGAAAAAATAACAATTGGAGAAGTTAATTGGGGCAGAAACAAATTATATTTTGGACACTTAGTAAAAATAGAATGAAGAGAAATATTGAACACTGGTTATAAAACAGACTATTTTTTCAAAAGTTTTTCATTCCTGTGATGCAAATCTAAATTTTCAGCATCATTACTCCAGTCTTCAATCACATGGTCCTTCAGAAATCATTCTAATATGCTGATTTGATCAAGAAACTTATTATTAACGCTATTATTAAAATTGTTTGCAAAATTATAAATGTCTTTACTGTCACTTTTAACCAATTTCATCTTTCTCTGGTGAATATAATATAATATAATATAATATAATATAATATAATATAATATAATATAATATAATATGATCAGCATCATTTTCAGCATCATTACTCCAGTCACATAATCCTTCAGAAATAATTTTGTTGTTCTGTCTCTACCATATTTCATCTAATTCAACAAGGTCACACAGGCTTGTTACGTAGACAATACAAAATATAGAGCTGAAATTCCTGTAATCTCAATTCATTCATTCATCATTTACCTGAACGCTTATATGTGATAGGTTTAAAGATATTTGACCCATATTGTGTTTTGGCGGAATACGTTTTGATGAACATTTTGAGGAATATAATGCATGCATCAGTACTTATCAATATTTAGCTTTGCTAATCCTCAGAAATAAGATACAAGAGTTACACTGATTACACTTTAATGATGCTATTTTAATGTTACAAAGCGCGCGGCTGTGCGCGTCTCCGACAAGACGACACATTTTTGTGAAGCCAGAAATTATAAAAAAAATATAGGCGTGTTTTTGAAGGTAAAACCTTCAAGCAAATTGAAGGTTTTCAATATCCCCCCCAATATCGCTTTTTATTTTATTTATTTTTTTTATGTATTTTTTGGGGGAAAAAATGAATGCAGTGATGCAAGGCGAGATAGAGCTTAATTATGATTTACGCTTGAAAGCGTAGTTTGTGGTTTCTACATTGCAACCACACATTACGGAAGTCTCTTTATGAAAGAGATTATTTGCATTTTAATTAACTGTATCTAAGCTTTTCATTCAAGGAGACAGAGTAAACAAACTTATGAAAGACTGCAATACTAGTCCTTTGATCTGGGTCATCTAAATTTGTGAATGTCCTGCAACCTTTGTTTTAGTGTCCCAGATTTGTTTAACTATTAAGCTACTACTACATAGCACTACATACAGCATTTTTTTGAGTTTAAAGTTTCTTTAAACAAAACGTCTTTCCTTTTCTTTAACCACCCTTCAATATTGTATTTATCAACACCAGTGTGTACAATGCAATTAAATTCTCTCAGCAAAAGCAGATTTTGCCCAAGACTTTTATTTTGAAAAATACAGCAATTTACTGAAAAAAGGCGTGACCGAATATTCTATCCTGCTTCACACGGCGTTCGGTCTCGGATTGGTAGGAGGACTGGGAAGCAAAAGCATCACTCTGCTGCCGGGGAGTCGGAAAGGAGCGATTTTTCTACAACATTAAAGCGTTTATTTAATTTTCTATAATGAAGACGTCAGCTTGTGTTCATTCGGATGCATCCTAGGAAGTTCTCCGTGGAGCGAAAGGTGAAATGTCATTTAAGTTATTGTCCTGTCCTCGATCGATGTCGTTTATTCTTCTGAATTGTGTCCCAGTTCGATTATGGTCAGTTCTGTGGGTAAAGAGCAATTTAGGCCCACCTGGAGCTTTTAAAACTTTTTTTCCTAAATGAAAAATCATATATAATAGTGTATCGTGTCGCCAGTCTTCGTTTGCAAACTGCAACTGTATTACTGATGACAAGTTTGTCTTAATGGAAATAACGTTGCGTTTGTAATGAGATGAGTCATTGTAACTTTTACGTATGTTATGTAAATTTATGATGGCAGCTGTGCTAGTTTCACAGTCAAGTTAAAAAGCATATAACACATTTCATAAATACAGTGGCACTTTGGCTTTCCAAGACTATTTTTAAGCTTAAAAGATACAGATGCTAAGTGTTTTGTAGTGACAAACTAGTCAACCATACCTAACTAGTCATTTAGCATGAATAGTAACTAATTTTAAACAGTCTCCTCCACTTAAAGTGGTTATTTTGGGCCAGTCCCACATCAGAGGATGTGGTAAATGTCAAGTTTTTGATGTGTCCTATGGATAGATAATTATTGAATAGCATGTCACACCACTTTATTTTATGAAGACCATCTATATAACAGTTGATAAAAAGTCTGTATCAAAATGGTAGCTATTAATGGCAGGAGAATTTCCTTTACTGTTCAGGCTAGGCTCAGCTGAGTCTATGGCATCCATAGCTTTTTCTCATGAAGGCATTTGATGTGCTGGTTTGAATTGATTCTAGCAGGCAGCAGCACATTCCAGTCAACCCAACGCCCCCAGACATCCAAAGCATTTTGGGGAGTGCTTCAGGGTAGAGCATATGGGTAATAGCAAACCCTCGCTGGTTATGAAGGAATATTTTTAATTTAGTAGCAGGAAATCTTATTGTAATAGTTATTTATATTGCTTAGCTTTTTGATTGAGCATTTCTGCCAAGAAATACTTTGCTGATGAATTTGGCAGTGTGAAATTTTCTTCATTTCTTACTCAGCACCTGAGGAATATTTTTCTTGGTCCGTAACAGGTTCATCTGTCACTTTTATTGCTTTCAGATTCAGAGCTCGACACTTTTTCCACAGCTCAGTAGTGATTGGTTAGTCATGCATTTTAAGTGCTGAGATTCAGCGTGTCAAGTTTAACTTTCAAAATGTGTGGCCTTTTGCTAATCCTCTTTTCTTGAAGTCAACATGAAACCAAAACCTAATTATTTTGCTATTTCCTGGATTTATTGTGAATGATTCTTTGGCGTATGCTATCCAATTTTTTTTTTCAATGCAGAAGTAAGCCTATGGGTGAAACTTCCGGTTCAATAGTCATTATATGGAAATAACGATAAGAATAACAACGTGCAGTAAACTGTAAAACTGTTTGTACTACAAACCATTGTGCTCATAATTAAGATAATACATTAAAATAACATAAGACATACCAATTTGCAATATCAAGCAGCAAAACGAACTGTTTTGTACATCTGAAAATAGCTGGACGTGTATGAGACCGGAAGCCTGACCCATAAAATTTACAAATAGCCACGCCCGTTCTTGCGTGGAAAAAAAAGGTGGATTTTTTTAAAAAGTGTGTTTAAAAAGTGTGTAAAAAAGTGTTTTTTAAAGTTTAAACTTCTTCTTTCAACATAAAAGGTCTTTAAAGTTATTTTTGGGCCATTATGCTTTGGCACAGTGTCTACTAAAACTAAAACTGAAAGCACAATTTGGCTTCAACCCTTCATTAAGAACGCTGAGCGTTTCAAAGCAAAGTGCGCACTTCATTTAGGTGATCTGCTTATGATCCGTTGTTTTCCGTGCCTCAGAACGGCTCCGTTCACTGTGAACGAATGCAGTGAACTCATTTATCGCACGTACTGTGAGTTTAGTGTGCATTTGGGAACACAATGGCCACCAATTATGCTTTATTTTTGTGGCAGATGATTGCAGCATTTCACTAGATTTGTAGTGAGACGCATTTTTGTAAGCCTGTTTTTACTGCAGCTGGATTTTTCCGTCAAAATAAAAGCTTTACTGCCGTTTCTGTCTAAATAAAAGTTTAAAAGTGCAGTATGAATTGCTGACAACTAGCGGTTTAAATCGGTAAGGTTACTGCAGTCCAAATTTAAAATATCTCTTATAAATGTAGAAAGAAATATTGTAAAGTGAAAAAATATACCTATGAAACATTTTCATTTATTTTACAGTGCAGTTGTTTTACAATATATGGCTGTTTAGGGCTGCACGATTATGACCGTAATCGTAATTGTCGATTATTACCTTGAAATTGCAATTGTGATTATTAATTACGATTATCACAATTTACATAGAATGATGTTTTGAATAGCTTTATACCGTTGTTTGAAGCAACTGCATTCCACATTTTTATATATAGTTTCTTCTTTAAATATAAAAAAAGTTACAGTTTAAAAATTAAAACAATGAGAAAAAAAACCTTTAAGGTAACCTGTATGAAAAATTCTCTCTCTCTCTCTCTCTCTCACACACACACACACACACATATCTTAAGAAAGCAAAATAATGTAAGTGGATTTTTTTTTTAATTGTGCTTTTGAATGATTACATAATTGTGGCATCTGTAATTGTAATCACGATTAGAAATTTGAATAATTGTTCAGCCCTAGCTGTTACTGTCATGTTGTTGTTGTTGTTGTTGTTGTTATTATTATTATATTCTAATTTGTTTAGCTTCCTAAAACACCAGTGTGAATGTAATTTAGACTGAGACAGTCTAAAATAAAGTCACAAATAAAAATAGGGTTGAGTGGCCTTTAAGTTTCAAGCCAATTCACTGACTTTTTATTCTGAATTGTTTTCTTAGTTAAGAGCATGAGTTGGAGCTCTTCATTTTAAACTCTCAAAGTGCATTAGATAGAATAATTTAACTTGAAAATGTACAAGATTTTCATTATTTTTCCAATTCTGTATTTGTATTTGTATTTGTATTTATTTTATTTTATTTTTTAATATCGTAACGTGGACGTCATGTTGTGATATTATTGTATTGTGAGATTTTGATATCGTTACATCCCTACTAGTCTTTATAGTCTTTTAAAATCAAAACATCCCTCCAACCTCCTGGCTCCATTATAATATTTAAAACCTCCTTTCGCAATCCAATAAATTCCCAGTGGATAAAATCAGGTACCGCCCTACTGTTTTTTTTTTTTTTTTCTTCTTCTTCTCATTGAGTATCCTGTATTGGAAATGGGGGTTGTGAAACCTGTTTCATGTTGACTTGATTTCAAAATGTCATTCATGACGTCAAAGAAATCTTTATAATGGCTTTTTAATATGTTTTTGTCCTTTGAGCACCTCATTAGAAATTTGTATTGGTTTCAACACACTTGGATGAAAACGACTGCCTGTGTGCCCAGTGGGACGTCCTGTGGACGCTGACCCAGTTGTATCTCTCTTGAGCACATTAGCAGCTCTCAGAGGAATGATTTCATTGAATGGAAGCTCTTATTAGTAGCGTCATGGTTCTTATGTCTCAGACCTTTGGCAGGGATTGGGATGTCTCACTTGATGGAAAAACAACCTTTAAAAATAGTGTTTTCTCACTAGGAGTAGTTTTGGGATTTTTTTTATAGGCTTATTTACAGGTTTAGGCCTCCTGCTGTAATAATTGCAGACTGTGTGTGTGTGTGTAATCAGCTATCCAAACAAACACATTCCTCCCAGCAGCCTTCATACTGATGCTCAATTAACAAGCTGCTGCTGTGTCAGGTCTATGAGGAATTTCCTATTAGATGTGTGTCTGAAATATCCCAAAAAATAGGTTTGCGGTGAGATACGGCAAACAAAATCGAATCCCTTGAACTTCACAGGGCCGTCTCACCTGTTTTGCATATCAAACGGTTTGTTCAGGCTAAGCGTCAGAAGGTCAGGACTGCGGTCACTGTTTAGAGATTCCTGGATTGTTCTATCCTTCTTGGATTCCCTCTCGAGAGAATTACTTCTTGTTTTTGTTTTTCAAAAGCTTTTATTCCCCATGAGGTCTGTTTCTGAAGTCTGAACTTCACTGTGGCCGGTAGGTAACAGGCCATCGTTTTTACCACATGGATCTCCCTCAACAAAACAACATCTGTTTTTCTTGAGTGCACCATTCTCAGTTTTTAAGGATTGTTAACTTCTATGCTTCCTTTCGGACATTTCTTTTGTTTTGCAAAGCAAAGCATCTATTTATTTTTCTTACCCACAGCACTGGATACATTTTCTCGTCCTGCACTACACAAGGGCCAAATGACTTTCCACCATCTTGCACATATTCAAAGCATCACAAACTGTCGCTTCCACAGCCAAATCGACCACACAGGAAGAAATTCAAACATGGTCATTATGTGTAAATGCCCATTCACACACAGAACGATGACTATAGCGATAACTGCATTAGATTCCACAATAATAAGCAATGAAATGTTGCAGTTATGTCCTCTACTGCTCAAGCTCTTTAAAGTGGATTCTGATTGGCTGCCAGTGTTTTTATCATTCATCAGCTTTAAAAAATCATTCTGAAAGTGACTCCAACAATATTGTTCCACTGTGGTGTTAACATTATAGCTGTGGTTTGACCTTCCTCATTCTCAATTAAATGATAATGAAAACATTTTAGTTATAGTTATCATTGTAATTATCATTCCTGGTGTGAATGGGCCTTAAAGGGAACCCCGTGTATGAACACTTGTATGGTTTAATATTATATAAATTATGTCTTTTACTGAAATGTGTAGTAGAAAACCCATGAAAGATTTACATTATTAAAAAAAAAACAAAGTTTATACATATTTCGCCATTATAACATGAAATGCCTACACTCTGTGAGCTACTGACGCTACCTGTTGCTATTTTTACCACAACACAAATTCTGAAAATAAAATACTGATACGATGACCACAGCTTCTGAAAGAGCTTACAGGTGCTGATGGATAAAAGCACATGTTCAAACCAAATGTCGCACCATCAGTTTTCCCCACAAGTCTAAACACCCCGGATATCTACGCTGAGAAACTCCTTCAGTGGCTGCGGCATCCTGTGTGGATGGCATCTAGCGTTTCTTGTCTCTGCCGTTTGTAAGCTCTTTCAGTAGCTGTGGTCTACTAATAGCCTCAAAGGCATCAGGGCTAAAGTGGAAAGAACAAAGACGCAGGTTTTTTAGGAAGTTTTATTCGTCCACAGGCATCTTCCCATTCTTTTTCCCCTCTTCTTATCGCTAGGAAAAGCAGTGAAGACTTACAGTGCTTCTCCTGTTGGCCATCGACTGAAAATAACAGCTATAAGTTGCACAATGTGGCATCGTATCAGTATTTTGTTTTCCGAGTTGTGTATTCCAATTTGTTTTGGAGTTAAAATAGCAACAGGTAGCGCCAGTAGCTCACCGAGTGCAACCATTTGGCGTAATCTAAATAATGGCGCCCCCCCCATAGTTTAAAATATATAGAAAATGATGTGGGGTTTTTTAAATCACGTTAATTTTCATTGGTTTTCTACTACATACTTCAGTACGAGTAAATAATTTATGTTATATTAAGCCATATAAGTCCTAATACCTGGGGTTCCTTTAAAAGTAATATGTTGTTTTGGGATGTTTAAATTTTCAAAATTTGTTTTAATGTGTTCAGTCTGTCCCTATCTTATTTTGTTTGAACATTTGTGTTGAAGACCGCCATCTAAACAGGTTCTCAGAGGCGTCTTTATGCACCTGGAATGACCCTTGACCCCAAGAGACATTGAAAGACATGCAAGTCCTTGGCATAATGTGAGCTAACTTGAAAGACAAACCCACCCCCATCCTCAAAAGCTTTGAAAGCATATTTTGTTTTAGCCTATAACCTCTTTCCAATGTCCAGACTCATTTTGGAGTTTTAGAGTTTGTATGGTACATATCAGGATATTTTAACTTAAAATACTCAATGTTGTTTTTATTTTAAATACTGCCAGCTTAGATTCCACTGGCGATCATTGAGTTTGTCCTGTTACTCGATATGAATTTGCTTTTGTGGCTGCTCGTGTTTGAGGTTATGTGTTTTTGAATCAATTTTAGAAGCGTGTTGATGGATATGTCTGTGTGTTGAAGTGTTGTGGCGCTGCGGTTCAGCGTGCTCAGATTTGTGCAAATGCCCGGTAGCTGTTTGCATATCGAGGACTGAAATCAAGTTTGGATGGAATGTTTTGGGTTTGATAGAAAGTTGCCTGCAATGACCTCTCAAGTGGGAAGTTAACTTTGCACAGCTGAAGAATTTTACTGCAAAGAGCCTTCCTTTTCCCTCAGGACTTGTCCAGCTATTTTTTTTATGATATTTCCGGAAGATAAGAAATTGTTGAATAAAGTTGTTAGTTTTGTGTATTTTTGGGTACAAAAAGTATTCTCATAGCTTCAGAAAATTATGGTTGAACCACTGATGTCACATGGACTATTTTAATGATTTTCTTACTACCTTTCTGAGCCTTGAACGTAGTAGTTGCATTGCTGCCTATGCAGGGTCAGAAAGTATCTTAAAAATATCTTAATTTGTGTTCCAAAGATAAACAAAGTTCTTAAGGGTTTGGAATGACAAGGGTTAGTAATTAATGACAGAATTTATATTTTTGGGTGAACTGTCCCTTTAAGAAATTGTTTTTTTTTTTTCTGTTTTTTTTTTCTGTTTTTTTTCTTTGTGCACTTTTGTGAAAGCTAAAATAAAAAAATAAATAAAATAAAAAAGATATATAAAAAATATATATATATTTGCAGTTCAGAAGTAATTGAATTTGTAAATGGCTACGTTTTACAACACCATCAGGTTTGACTTAATGTGTCCATCCTTCTTTCGATAAGACTGTGAATTGTGGTCTGCAGTTGGGCGTGGTGCTTTTTGTTTTGACTCCTGTTCAAACATATCAACTTAAAAGGCTTGTGGGGAAAAATAGGGGTGTTTAGGCTGGTGCCTATCTGGGCATGCCTCATCTGTTTGCCATCAAAGTATCCAAATCGCCACAGTTTCAATTTGCAAAGAGAGGCCACATAAGGGCAAGAAAAGGTCAGAGTTCACACGCTGCATGAGCATTGCAGTGAATTCTCTGAGGTTCTTAATTTCTAGTAGTTATGTCAACATGTAAGTACACTTATACTTGCACAGATCGCTCTTATAGACTTCTTTTGTTCTTGCAATATGATTTTCATAGCTGCATAAGATTTACAGAAGAGCTATAGCGTTTTTACATATGTGACCCTGGACAACAAAAGCAGTCGTAAGTCACACAGGTATATTTGTAGTAATAGCCAACAATACATTGTATGGGCCATTAGGATATTAAGTGAAGGTCATGTTCCATGAAGATATTTTGTAAATTTTCTACCGTAAGTATATCAAAACTTTTAATTTTTAATTAGTAATATGCATTGCTAAGAACTTAATTTAAACAATTTTAAGGGCGATTTTCTCAATACTTAGATTTTTTGCACCTTCATATTCCAGATTTTCAAATAGTTGTATCTCAGCCTAATGTTGTCCTATCCTAAACTTATTCTCAATTTCTTAATCTCAATTTCAAAAAATTTACCCTTACGTTTTTTGGTCCAGGGTCACATATTAAAAAGACATGAAATGTAAAGACATATCAGATATAAATGAATTTATGAATCTTTATGTAAAGCCATAACATGTAATATGCATATACTAGTTTTTACTGTATTTGAGGAAATTTTGCCCCATTTGACCTTCACACACACAAACACTTTAATTTTACAAACGGCTTCTATTTTTCCTCTTCACTACATTATAGTTGCTGTGTTTTTTCTAGCCTCAGGCTTAGCCCTGCTGCTCTAGACTTTCAAAGCCTTTTAAGGCTAGACGCAGTTGGTCAGCTCCTCCAACGGGCCTGGCCTCCACCCATGATGATGTGATAAGAAAGGCAGTTCCATCCTCTTCTGACCCTCCTCCAATCACACAATCTTGTGTGCATTCAAACACTGACCAATGACTGTTTTCCCCTAAAGTGTCTGAGTTTACAGTGTGTGTGAAGCTGCATAAATAGAGTCCTCAGGGACCGTAATGTTACATTCCAACTGTCTCGAAGCAAAAACATAGACGTGTACACAATGTGTTCCCCGAGGAAAATAACCAGTGCTGGAGAAAGGTAATGAGATATTTCGATTAAAGCTCTGTGTGATTGAATGCTATTGAATGCTATAAAAGAAAAAGAAAGGTTTGAAGACAAAAATATGTGGTAGAGATGTCTTTGTGATGCATGTTTACGGCTGGGTTTACTTAGAACTGCATGCAACCGCTTCTTTTTTAAACACTGTTCTATATTTTGCAAAGCAGTGGGGTATTCTGCAATTTTTGTTGGTCCATTCGAATGCATGTCATGGAGAAAATGTATCCAAATGACTCATTGGCCATTTTCCTTCACTTAGATTACGCTGTAAATGTATCAGGAACCTGGAACCAAGCATGAAAAAGGCGACCAAGCCCACGGCCGCCACCTCCAGAACCTCAGCGGGCTCTAAAGCCCCAGGCAGACCTGAGGGAAGCAGCATTATGGGCACAGGTGGCAAGATGACGAACAAAACCCAGAGTTCAGCTCCTCTGTCTAAGGTAACTGTTTAATATGGAGGAAGCTGAAATAGTTGCATTTAATCATTATGAATATGTTGAACCAAGTGCCAGCTAAGAGTTGCATTGTGATTTGTCTGTAGCAGATGATTAACTTAATGTTTTGCATGCTAACCAGGCAAAGAGCAATGATGATCTCCCAGCGGTGAGTGCAGGAAGTGGAGCAGTGTCTGTTAGCAACAGTAACACTACTGCTAGAAACAAGAGGGGAAGCTCCTCTCAGAACACCAGCAACACTGAGACCAGGTCCAAGACCAGTTCAGGTAGAGCTAAGCATTGCCTTGGTTCTGAAGATGTTACGAGAAATTACGTTTGGCATATAACCATTTCTTTCTCCTGAAGGTGTTTCAGGAAGGCGTGCCTTGTCATCCACGTCCAAGGATCCAGGCACGACCCGAGAGAACATGCGAGACCGTACCAGAGCTACTGCTGCCAAAAAGCTTGCCGGACCCACCGATGCCATGCCTCAGAAGCGATCGCGATGCCGTACGGTAGCCGAGACTGATTCTCGGATGAGCAAATCTCGCTCCGACAGCCAGATAAGTCATAAAGCAGTGCTGGAGTGTCAAGTGAATGACCTGCTGGGCTTAGCCAAGAGCAAAGACTTGGAGATCCTCCATCTTCGCTCTGAACTTAGAGGTATGAGAGCTCAGCTTGGTTTGGAAGAACTTGAGGCCCCTGATCCAGAACAAGCACCTCAAGAGATCAAGCAGCCTCAGGAGAAAGAGGTTTCTCCTGCTATCAGTGCTACAGATGTGGAGTCCACTCTGCTCCTCCTTCAAGATCAGAACCAAGGCATTCTTGATGAGCTAAATATGTTGAAGAGTGAAAACCGGATGCTGAAGGATCGCCTCAATGCTCTCGGCTTCTCTCTTGAGCATCGTCTAGACAGTCCTGACAAAGTTCTGCGCTGCCCGTCTCTTAGTCCTGAGCCTGTAACTTCTGGCTGCAGTGGAAATAGCGGAGGTGGTATGCGTGCATCTTCTGCAGAAGGCTCCGCCCAAGGCTCTACCGAGGACCTTCTGTCAGAAACAAAACGGGTAGGCTCTCCTGATGCAGTGGACAGTGAATGCAGTGAGGCCTACCAGCCAATCACCTCCAGTGATGATGCTCTGGATGCACCTTCAGGTTGTGGATCATCTTCTGAATCAGAAGGAGGGCCACCAAGCCGAGAACATTCCCGTAGAGGAAGCAGCGGAAACACCAGTGAGGTTTCCGTGGCTTGCCTGACCGAGCGCATCCATCAAATGGAGGAGAACCAGCACAGCACAGCTGAAGAACTCCAAGCCACTCTACAGGAGCTTGCTGATCTGCAGCAGATCACTCAAGAGCTGACCACAGAGAACGAACGCCTGGGCGAGGAACGTGCCATTCTGGTCGACTCCCTTTGTCAACAAGGCGAACGTCTGGAACTGTACGGAAGACAGCTGGACTACTTCCGTGGCCTTCTTGACGAGCATCGAGTGGCCTACGCCAAGGATGATGAAGATGCCAAAAGCGGCCGATATGTGGAGTTGGAAAGGCGCTACGCTGAACTAAACGAGGGGTCGCGTTTTGAGCGGGAGCAGCTGCTGGGCGTTCAGCAACAGCTAAGCAGCGCTCTCAAGATGGCAGAACAGGAGAACGCAGAAGCCCAAGGCCTGATGGCGGCGTTAAAGGAGCGCGTCCATATGGCGGAGAGAGCTGTGGAAATGGAGCGGAGGGAGCGGGCAGTTGCCAAAGCGGAGTTGGAAGCATTGAGGGTTGTGTCTGAAGGGGAGCAGGTGGAGCTGAATCGATGCAGAATCCAACTTGAGCAAGAGAGGCAAAGAGTGGCACAGCTCCTCTCCATCCACAATGCAGGGGATAAGACAGACATACGCCACCTGCTGGACAGCGAGAGATTAGACAAAGAGCGAGCTGAGTCCAAAGCAGCTCAGTTACAAGAGGAGCTGGGGCACACGCGCAGCGAAGCTGCCCAGCTTCAAGAGGCAATTAGCAAGGTAAAACTAACAAATACTGTTGATTATCTTAAGTGACAGTTCCCCCAAAAATGATAATTGTCATTACTTACCTTCATGTCATTCCAAATCCGTAAGACCGTTCATCTTCAGAACACAAATTAAGATATTTTTGATGAAACTTGAGAGCTTTCTGACCCTTCATAGACAGCAATACAACTACCATATTCAAGACCCAGAAAGGTAGTAAGGACATCATTAAAATAGTAATTTTATGAAGCTACGAGTCCGCAAAGAAAACAAAAATAATGACTTTATTCAACAATTTCTTCTCTTCCATGTCAGTCTTCGATGCATGTTCATGACGCAAGCGTGTGCATTGTTTTTTTGTGCACAAAAAGTGGCCTCATAGCTTCATAAAATTAAGGTTGAACCGCTGATGTCACATGGACTATTTTAACGATCTCCTTACTACCTTTCTGTGCCTTGGACATAGTGGTTGCATTGCTGTCTATGCAGGGTCAGAAAGCTCTCAGATTTCATCAAAAATACTAAATTTGTGTTTTTAAAATGAATGAAGGTCTTATGGGTTTGGAACGACATTAAGGTGAGTAATTAATGACAGAATTTTTTTTTACAAATCTGAAAATGCCTACTTTAGTCTTAGGATGTTAGTATAGTATTAGTATATTAGCTATGTAACTGAAATGAAATGTCAACTTTTTGAAAGTTTAGGAGTTCCTGACTTTTCTTTTAAGCATTGATATTGAACATGTAGTGCCTAGTAACTAACTTCTTCACAACCACTCAGAATAACTATCAACCACATAGCAATGCCTTAACAACCACCTCGATCACCTTTACATTGTGAAATCAAGTTTTAAACCGGCATTAGCATAAGTACCATGTAGTTAGATATAATTCAAACTTCTTAAAGTCAAACAAGAGTTTGGTTTGCGCATAAATATTGAATAACCAGTTCTTAGCAACATGCTAACAACCATTTAGAATACCTACCAGTCATATAACAATACCCTGGTATTGTGTTGTCAAGTTTTGAACAGGCTGTGGCATTAGCATATGCTTGAAGCACAGATATACCCTTATGAAAATTTACCATGGTTTTATTATAGTAAAAGTGTAGTAACCATGTTTCTTGGGGGCATTGATTACCATGTGTATAACCATAGTTTACCATGGTTAAACCAAGACTATGGTTAACTTGTGGCTATCATGGTCTAACTATATTTATTTGTAGTAAAACCATGGTTAATTTTCTTAAGAGATTGAACCTCCAGGTTAAGTAGTAGCAGTGTGCTGTACATTTTCCAACATGTATATCTGCTAACGTGTATCTTCGTGTTTGTTAAAGCTTGAGGGTGAGTTTCGAGCATTTCGCAGCGATGTCCAGGCACAGTTAGCGGAGCAGAAGCGGCTCCTGGAGCAGCAGTGCTCTGAGCTGGAAGAGAAGGACACAGAGATCGCCGACATGAAGGAGACCATCTTTGAGCTGGAGGATGAAGTCGAGCAGCATCGTGCTGTCAAGCTACATGATAACCTCATCATTTCTGATCTGGAGAGTAAGTCAAGGCTAATAAAGGCCACTAAACACTATTTCTACTTAATTGACAGTGACACATTAAAGGAGAAGTTCACTTCCAAAATGAAAATTTCCTGATGGTTTACTCACCCCCATGTCATGCAAGATGTTCATGTCATTCTTTCTTCAGTCGCAAAGAAATTAAGGTTTTTGAGGAAAACGTTCCAGGATTTTTCCCATATAGTGGACTTCAGGGGTGGCCAATGGGTTGAAGTTCCAAATTGCAGTTTCAATGGGCTGTAAACGATCCCAGCCGAAGAATAAAAGTCTTATCTAGCAAAACGATCTGTAATTTTCTGAGAAAAATACAAATTTATATACTTTTTAACCACAAATGCTCATCTTGCACTAGCTTGCACTACCCACCCAGTGTTTACAAAGCGATCGTGTAAAGAAAGTCAAACGCCCTTTACAAAAAAACAACGCTGGACAATTTTGAAGTTGGAGGAGAAAATGAGGTGTTTGAAAGTTTTATTTTATTTATTTATTTTTTGCCCTACACTACCTTTTTTAACCGAAGTACGCAGACAACATTTTCATTACACAGTGCGTGAAGATGCACATGCGCATCGGCGAGCTAGTGCAAGATAAGCATTTGTGGTTTAAAAAGTACATAAATTATTTTTTTTTTATTTTAAAATGACAGATTGTTTCGCAAGATAAGACACTTATTCCTTGGCTGGGATCGTGTAGAGCACTTTGAAGCTGCACTGAAACTGCAATTTGGACCTTCAACCTGTTGATCCCCATTGAAGTCCACTTTATGGAGAAAAATCCTGAAATGTCTTCTCAAAAAAGATGTTTTCTTTGCAACTAAACAAAGAAAGACATGAACATCTTGACATGGGGGTGAGTAAATTATCAGGAATATTCCATTCTGGAAGTGAACTTCTTTGAATTATATATATTCATATATATAATATAAAAAATTGTACACTGCCAACGTTGTAGGCAGATATTGCTGTGTACCAAATGTTTTGTTTTCATTAGCTTGTGGTTATTCAGGCTTCTCTCCACACAGAGGCGTCATTGAGCTATCGGAGTAGACAATAGACATTATCTTGACATTTCTTCTGCTTTGAGTTTCAATTTCAAGCATTTGATAATTTTACATACAATATTACCATACAATCAATACAAAATATTTATAGTATTTTATCAAAATGAAAAGATTAAAAGGTAAACTAAAACAAAAAGTAAGGTCTTTGAATAAAATTAGCAACACATTTTAGCAACACATTAATGATATTTAACTTTCTTTATACATCTATATTTATGTTTGGCCTTTTCCCCCCCCTCAGATTCCATTAAAAAGCTTCATGATCAGAAATATGACATGGAGAAGGAGATTAAGGTTCTTCATCGAAAATTGCGGGTAAATTTTTCCTTTTTATTTTCTGACTTTGGACTGTGTTTATCACACTGTTATCATTTATTGATTGATTCATTTTCCTTGTTACTTGTGTGTTTTTGTATACATTTCTTAAGAAAATGTTATGTTATTGTAAATGATGTATTGAAATGATACTGTTAATGTTGCCATGAATATAGCCGTTGTGGGTGATAAACATAAATGTGACCATGGACCACAAAACCAGTCATAAGTAGCACATGTATATTTGCTAAAATAGCCAAAAATACATTGTATGGGTCAAAATGATCGGTTTTTATGCCAAAAAACATATATTAAATATCCTTCCATGAAGATATTTTGTACATTTCCCACCGTAAAAATATCAAAACTTATTTTTTGATTAGTAATATGCATTGCTACAAACTTCATTTGGACAACTTTAAAGGTGATTTTTCTCAATATTTTGATTTTCTCGCACCCTCAGATTGCAGATTTTCAAATAGCTGTCCTATCCACACAAACCATACATCAATGGAAAGTTTATCAATCTGCTTTCAGATGATTTATAAATCTCAGTTTCAAAACATTGACCTGTATGACTGGTTTTGTGGTCCAAATAAGTAAGTAAGTAAATAATAAATGAATGTAACTGACACCTGTCACTCACAGGAGGAATCAGCCGAGTGGCGTCAGTTCCAGGCTGATCTGCAAACCGCCGTCGTCATCGCCAACGACATCAAGACAGAAGCTCAGGAGGAGATCGGAGACCTGCGGCGCCGCCTGCAGGAAGCTCAGGAGAAAAATGAGAAGATGAACAAAGAGCTGGATGAACTAAAGAGCAGGAAGTAAGAGAAGATTTAATGTAAATTTACAAAGCAATGTGCTGTGATAACAGGGCTGTTGACACAGGTTGTGTGATTTGTTTTGTATGTGCAAATGTTTTCATATGTGCAAATATTTGCATATGCAGGAAATTTAAATGTCAGTGTGTCATTACAGGCAGGAAGAGGAGCGTGGCCGTGTGTATAATTATATGAACGCTGTGGAAAGAGACTTGGCTGCGCTGAGGCAGGGGATGGGCCTGAGCCGACGTTCCTCCACCTCCTCTGAACCTTCACCCACTGTCAAAACACTCATCAAGAGCTTCGACAATGCCTCACAAGGTTCATAATTTCATGCTGATTTATGAAGACACATGCTCACATTTAGGGTGTTTATAAATCTAGACTGGTGGCCAAAAGGTTGTAGGTTGTTCCTCACAAGGACTATTGAGCTATTTTGCTATAAGTGTACCCAAGGGGTTTGCACTGCAGTGTGTACTGCAAGTCGCTTGTGGTTAAAAAATTGATTTAAATAACAAATTAGCAATCTGATATGTTGGCATGCAAATGTAGAAAACTGTTCCATTGCCTGTAAGTCACAAACTGTCCATTTGTTTCTCTATATACAGGTCCTGTTCCAGCCAGTCCTGCTGCTGCTGCTGCTGCTGTCGCTGTCGCTGCTGCTACCGCTATTTCCAGAACGCCTCTCAGTCCCAGTCCCATCAAAACCCCTCCAGCCGCTGCTGTCTCTCCTATACAGGTATAAACAATTAGAATTAATGAAGAGGAGAATATAGTCATGTAAACTAAACCTTAAATGCCATGAGTAATTTTATATCAGGTTATGAATAATAATATATCATGATGGTGCTGTGTATATCACATGATATACACTACCAGTCAAAAGTTTTTGAACAGTAAGATTTTAAATGTTTTTTTTAAAGAAGTCTCTTCTGCTCACCAAGTCTGTGTTTTTTTTGATCCAAAATACAGCAAAAGCTGTAATATTTTGAAATACTATTTAAAATAACTGCTTTCTATTTGAATATATTTTAAAATGTAATTTATTCCTGTGATCAAAGCTGAATTTTCAACATCATTACTCCAGTCTTCAGTGTCACATGATCCTTCAGAAATCATTCTAATATGCTGATTTGCTGCTCAATAATTTTTTTTATTATTTAATATTTAAAACAGTTGAGTACATTTTATTTCAGGTTTCCTTGATGAATAGAAATATCCAAAGATCAGCATTTATCTGGAATAAAAAGCTTTTTCACTATACCATTCAAAAGCTTGGAGTCAGTATAATTTTTGTGGGGAAAGAATGGTAGAAATTAATACTTTTATTTAGTGAGAATGCTTTAAATTCATAAAAAGTGATGAAATAGACATTTATAATGTTACAAAAGATATCTACTTCAGATAAATGCTGTTTTTCTGAACTTTCTATTCATCAAAGAAACCTGAAAAAATTCTACTCCGCTGTTTTCAGCATAATAATAATAATAATAATAATAATATTTATTAGCAGCAAATCAGAATATTAGAATGATTTTTGAAGGATCATGTGACTGGAGTAATGGTGCTAAAAATTCAGCTTAAAAATCACAGGAATAAATTACATTTTAAAATGCATATTCAAATAGAACACAGTTATTTTAACTAGTAAAAATATTTTAAAATTTTACTGTTTTTGCTGTACTTTGGGTCAAATAAATGCAGACTTGGTGAGCAGAAGAGACTTCAAAAACTTTTGACTGGTAGTGTAGTTTTGGCCTATTCTACCCGCAAATATTTCATACATATTAAATTATCTAGTATTTTTTTTTTTTTTTTTTTTTTTTTTTTTTTTTTTACATTTCAGTATTTTTATTTTATTTTATTAAATAATATAAAATAAGTGTATTCACGTAGTAATGTTTTTTTTTTTAACATTTCTGTATTTTTTTATTTATAAAATAAGAGTATTCATAACAAATAAGTTTAAAGTTTGACATCATTGCAAAAACAAAATACTAAAAACAAAAGACGTAAGTTACACTACTTTTCAAATGTTTAGGTCAGTAAGGCTATGTTTTTGAAAGAAGTCTCTATACTCACCAAAGCAGCATACAGTAAAAACAGTACTATTGTGAAATTTTATTACAATGTAAAACACCCAATTTCTATTCTAAAATGTAATTATTTTATTAATAATTAATAATTCTTCTTCAGTTTTCAATCTACAGTCTTCAGTGTCACATGATCCTTCAGAAATCATTCTAATATGCTGATTTGCACCAAATTAATTTTTTTTTCTTATCAGCAATGTTGAAAACAGGTGTGGTGCTTAATATTTTTGTGGAAATATATTTTTTCCGGATTCTGGATAGGATAGCATTTATTTGAAATACATTTTTATTTATTTTAAAAGTCTTTAATGACACTTTTAGTTAATTTAATGCATCCCCGCTGAATAAAAATGTTCAGTTCATTAAAAAAAAATCCTACTGACACCAAACTTTTGAATGGCAGTGTATTTGTCATAAATATGTCTGAATACATTTAAAGCTGTTGTAAAACCCTCATTTTAAAAGTAAACTGAATTTGCAGTGGGTTAGATGGGTCTCTGTGATCACTCTAGCAGATGTCTGCAGTCTTCCCTATGGGGATTTTTTGACCTAACACCCCTGTCTGTCAGATGAGATCTCCAGACCTGCTATGCGTGGAGCTGGAGTGGGGCTTTCCTTCTTGTTCTCTCCCTCTGTCCTCCTCGGATGTCCTATGCCGTGTTGCTGTTTTTGAATAGGTCATGCAAGTCCCCTCAAAATGTGCCAAAACAGGATGTTTTTGTAAGGAACGAAGTAAATGAGGCAGTTTGACGTACTTTGAGTACGAAACGTATGCGAGGCACAGAGATCTTGTAGCGTATTCGTGGCGAATTTGAGTTATTGGTGCTTGTTCAGAACATGCTGTGCTATGGACAAGAAATCATGCTGCTTATTTAGGGGGTGGTTCACATTTGAACATCCAGTTTTGGATGAAATCCCACTGACTGGCACTGAAGGATGGGATCTAAATCAGAGGACCAGAATATGATGTTTTTTCTTGTAGACAGCAATCATGCTTTTTTGCTTAAGCATGATTGTATTTGTAAAATTCTGTTATTGGGCGCAAGAAAGAGCCTTGGATTTTTCTTGAAACAGTAATTACGACAATTTTTCTAAGCCAGGACAGTACTGTTTGTCCAGTTAGGCTATGAAAAACAACAGAGTACTTTAAAACGTCAACAATTCACACTTAATTGTGTTGACCACCTGAGCTCTAACATAACTTCATTGAATTTATTGTATATGTTGTGCTCTGAGCTAGGGCTGGGTAGTATATTGTATATTTACGTATCTGTATCGGATACGATACAGACTGGTCTTGCAATCTTTACTTTTCTCATGAATTTTCAGTGTCTGTGTTTTGAACTAAAGTATCAAAAGTTACTAAAAACAAAACAGCTTTTGCTTCGTTTGGTTTGCTTCGTTTCTTTTATTTGAATCAGTTGAAACAGTCCATTTTAGAGAATTGCTTTAAAAACCGCTTAAAAAATGTTCCTATTTAGTATTTTCCATTTTAAAAATATATATAAAATCATAAAATAATGAAATTACTAAAAATTAAATAAAATAGCTGTATTGAAATATGAAATGGCTAAATTAAAATATTAAAAAGCTAAACTAATAAAATGTCACAAAAAGTCACTAAAACTTAAATTACAATAAAAACTGACCCTTATGACTGGCTTTGTGGTCCAGGGTGACATATTTAATAATAAATAAAATAAATTAAAATAAAAAAACTGGTGCATATTGATGAAAATGATTAAATTAGTGGCAGAATGATTTCTATTCTTAATTTAGTCATTTTTAGTAATTTAGTAAGTTTTTTTTTTTTTTTTAACATTTCAGTCTTTTTATTTTATTGTATTTAATTGTATATATAAAATAAGAGTGTTCATGTAGGAATATTTTTTTATTTTATTTTTGACAAATAAGGAATATAAATTATTCTGGCACGAAATTAAGAATGAATTATATTTTTATAAATATGTACCGTTGTTGTTTGTTTCGTTGTTGTTTTTGTTATTGTTATTGTTATTATTTTTAAATATGTGTCCCTGGACCACAAAACCAGTCATAAGGGTCAATTTCTTGCAGTTGAGACTTATACATCATCTGAAAGCTGAATAAATAAACTTTCCATTGACGTATGGTTTGTTAGTATAGGATGATATTTGGAGATACATCTATTTGAAAATCTGGAATCTGTGCAAAAAAATCTAAATACTGAGAAAATCACCTTTAAAGTTGTTCAAATGAAGTTCTTAGCAATGCATATTAATGAAAATTAAGTTTTGATATATTTACGGTAAGAAATTTACAAAATATCTTCATGGAACATTTACTTAATATTCTAATGATTTTTGGCATAAAAGAAAAAGCAACAATTTTGACCCAAACAATGTATTTTTGGCTATTGCTACAAATATACCCATGCTACATATGACTGGTTTTGTGGTGCAGGGTTCTTAATTTGGTGAAATTTTTATTCTTAATTTTTCTGTATTTTACAGAGGCACACCATCAGCTCAGCCAAACCTCTGTCGTCAATGCTGGACAAGAGGCCGAGCTACACGGACCTGAGCATACCAGGTGGGCTGACGTTAGTCACACTTGAAATCTAACTCCTTGATCTTTTGGTCTTCCCTCGCACCGGTTTGATCTAGTTATCCAGAGGCGAACTCAGAGTTAAAGGTCATGTGTAATCGTGCTGTACCGTTTCCCTCAGGCTTAACATTTGCAGTTAATGACCACTGAGATTGTGTGCCAGGCCTTGAGAAGGAAGCAGGATATTTATTTTAGAGGAGCACAAGCTTAGTCATGCCACATAAAGCCTGTTATTGTTTTTCATCATTGTATGCGTTTTCATGTAATTTAATAGCAGATCACCTCCTCCGTACCTCACCTGTAACACGCCCCAGCTGCAGCCTCCAGAGGGTGACAAACATAGACTCGACTAAGTCCATATCAGGTATGTTTAGACCTGTAGAGTACTTGTTCTGAACCAAGTAGTTAAAGGGATAGTTCGCCCAAAAGTAAAAATTCTGTCATTAATTACTCACCCTCATGGCGTCCATACCTGTAAGACCTTCATTCATCTTTTGAACACAAATTAAGATATTTCTGATTAAATTTGAGAGCTTTCTGACCCTGCATAGACAGCAACGCAACTACTACGTTCAAGGCTCAGAAAGGTAGTAAGGACATCGTTAAAATAGTCCATATGACATCAGTGGTTCAACCAAAATTATATGAAGCTACAAGAATACTTTTGTGCACAAAGAACGGGATAAGGACTTAGGAGCAGGTTCGCAAATCATTTGACTTAGATCGGGACTTCAAATCGCATATCACAAATCATTTGATTTAGATCGGGGTCTTCCGAGTGGGTTTGCAATTCAGTTCGGGACTTTAAATCGTGTCTCACAAATTGCTTGATTCAGATCAGGACTTCAAATAGCATATTGTGAATCATTTGATTCACATTGGGACTTCGAAGCAGGTTGACGAATCATTTGACTTAGATCAGGATTTCAAATCGCGTATCACAAGTCATTTGATTCAGATCGTGACTTCGGCGCGCATATTGTGAATCATTTAATTTAGATCAGGACTTTGGAGCGGGTTCACGAATCATTCGGCTTGGATCGGAACTTCAGATCGTGTGTTTTGAATCATTTGATTCGGAACGGGACTTCAAATCACGTATCACAAATCATTTGATTCAGATTGGGATTTCGGAGCACGTATCGTGAATCATTTGATTAAGATCAGGACTTTGGAGCGGGTTCACGAATCATTTGACTTGGATCGGAACTTCAAATTGCGTATCACAAAACATTTGATTCAGATCGGGACTTCGAAGCAGGTTGACGAATCATTGGTCTTAGATCAGGATTTCAAATTGCATATCGCGAATCATGTTTTTCAGATCAGGACTTCAAATCACATATCACAAATCATTTAATTTAGAATCATTAAATTGCGTATTGTGAATCATTTGATTCAGTTTGGGACTTCAGAGCAAGTTCGCAAATCATTTGACTTGGATCAGAACTTTAAATCATGTATTGTGAATCATTTGATTCAGATCGGGACATCAAATCGCGCATCACAAATCATTTGATTTAGATTGGGACTTTGGAGCGGGTTCGTGAATTATTTGACCTAGATCGGGACTTCAAATCGCATATCACAAATCATTTGATTTACATCAGGACTTCGGAGCGGGTTCGCAAATCATTTGACTTGGATCAAGACTTCAGATTGCATATCGCGAATCATTTGACTTGGATCGGGACTTCATATTGCGTATGGCAAATCATTTGATTCAGAACAGAACTTCGGAGCGCGTATTGTGAATAATTTAATTTTGATCTTTAAAAATCACAGAAGTCGTGCTTGAAAAGTCCTTGAAAGTTCTGAAAATTCATTTTACAGTATCTGTACGAACCCTGTTACTATCTTTTTGGGTTTGAACGTGGTAGTTGCATTACTGTCAATGCAGAGTCAGAATAGATTTGTAGAAATGTAGCATTACATCACTTGCTCACCAATGGAACCTCTGCAGTGAATGGGTGCTGTCAGATTGAGAGTCCAAACAGCTGATTAAAACATCACAATTATCCACAAGTAGTTCACCAACATGCAGCTTTTCACTTCACAAGATGTTAATTCATGGATCAGAGTGTGGATTACTTGTGCTCTGATGGCACCCATTCACTCCTGAGGATTCATTGCTGAGCAAGTGATGTAATGCTAAATTTCTCCAAATCTGTTCCGATGACCTGAGGGTGAATAAATGTTCAACTAATTTTAATTACAGCTCACAGATTATGTAACAATTATCACAATGTCCATGCACTTGTCAGTTTCTCGCAGAAGCAGTGAAGAGTTAAAGAGAGACTTGTCAGTTACCGACGCATCAACGCCATCGTCAATCATCGCGTTGGGTTCGTCTTCTCCCCAGCTGTCATTGTCGTCCAACTCCTCCTCCCCGACCGCTTCCGTGACGCCCACCACACGAGGACGTTTACGGTAAGCGGCGGACCTTCCTTGTTTTTCTGTTTGCCCCCATCTCTTTTATGTTCATCCCTGCTCTAGCGCTTCTTTTGTTGACTTTCTAGAAGACTCTTTCTCACTGTCAGGTTTGCCAGATGTCTCTATGTTTCACACACTATCTCTGTCTCTCTCTGTGTGCTTGCTGTGGTGTTGACAGGTCAGTGTTTCGATAATGGATGTCACTCGTTTGCCCGTCCTGAAACCTGACCATGAGTCCACCGTAGCTTTTGAATAGGCCATTGGTGGAAGACGAATCATTCTGCACTTTCCTTTTATTATCAGAGCATTTCCTTCTGGTCGTAGCATTAACTTCCTTACTGGAAAAATCCAGCTAGAACCAACTTCTGACTGTAGCTGGTTTAACTCAAGTGCTGGCTGGTTGAAACTGGACATTTTTGCACAGGGGTATTTTTTTTGTGTATTTATTTATGCAATACAGAACACAATATAATATAATGATATACAATAAATGAAATGTTTTACGATTATGCTTTTCTGTGAAGCACTTTGGTCAGCCTGAAGGCTGTTGTAAATGTGCTATACAAATAAATTGAACTTGAACATTACCAACAACAGTAAAAAAAAATTAATGATAATATTTTAATAATATAATAATTATTATTATATTATTAAAATATTATCATTATTTTTTTTTTAGTTATTATAAAGTGTCTTTTTTTTCTAGCCAGCTTTACAGCTTGTATGCAGTGTATGTCAATAGAAAACATTTTTAAAAAGAATACTTTTCAGTGCAGTGAGTTGACATTTTTGTGTAGGTAAGATGATCTATTTTTACAATACAGAATCAGTGATCGATTTATAAATTGTTACACTGACAGTGTCAGAAAAAACTTAAAGTTGGTGAATCTATCAGGTCAATGAAGGATGGTAGAATTTCCAAAAATGAAGAATGGTTTTTGCTATTAAAGTTGAATCCAATACAAAGGAACTGTTGTTAAAGTGATTGATGTCTCTCCAGAGAGGAACGGAAGGACCCTCTGTCTGCGTTAGCCAGGGAATATGGAGGATCCAAGAGGAATGCTCTGCTCAGGTGGTGCCAGAAGAAGACTGAGGGTTATCAGGTACATGTTTTTTTTTTTTTTTTTAGGTATTTACACTTTTTTTAAGTTACTTGTAATAGTCATGTGTAATATTTATTGATTACCTTGTTGGTATTATCAGATTGTAGCTCTTTTTTAAATGGTTCATTTAGGCAAATAATAGACCTATTATTATAAAACAAACATCTGCATTTGTCCATAATATTGATTGTTAACATAATCAATATATACGATTAATATACGATATTGTGAAATAACATATGGACCCCTATTAATATATATTGGCCTGAGGTAATATAAATTAAAACTCTTTTAAAAATAAAAATGTAAAAAATAATAAAACTCATGCACACACAAGTAGCAACTGAAAAATGTATCAGTTTCAAAAAAATATATTAGCTAGCACAGCTGTTAGCAACATTGATAACAATCAGACATTTTTCTATTAATAATTTATATTGGCCTGAGGTGATAAAAAGTAAAACTTCAAACTGTGAATTTCTTAGACTTAAAAAAAGTTAATAATAATAATAATAATAATAATAATAATAATAATAATAATAATATAACTCATGCACACACAGGTAACAACTGTCTATTCATCAAAAATCCTGAAAAATGTAAGAGTATAAAAAAAAAAATAGCCAGCACAGCTGTTTGCAACATTGATAATAATCAGAAATGCTTCTATTAATAATATATATTGGCCTGAGGTAATAAAAATTAGAGCTGTTTCTATTAATAGTATACAGTATATTGGCCTGAGGTAATCAGACTGTGGTAAACTTCAAACTGTGAATTTGAGTCTTTAAATTATAAATAAATAAATAAATAAATACATTATAATATAATATAAAACTCATACACACACAAGTAGCAACTGTATATTCATCAAAAATTTCAACGAAAATATTAAGCAGCACATCTGTTAGCAACATTGATAATAATCAGAAATATTTCTATTAATTATATATACTGTCCTGAGGTAATAAAAATTGATACTTCTAACTTACCTAACTCTTTTGAATCTATAAATAAAATAATAAAAAAATTATAATAAACTCATGCACACAAAATATTCTGAAAAATGTATCCATTTCAACAAAAATATTAAGCAGCATAGCTGTTATCAATATTGATAATCACAATGATTTCTGAAGGATTGTGACATTGAAAACTGCAGTAATGGCTGGCGAAAATTCAGCTTTGCATCACAGGAGTGAATGTAAAAATTTAATTTTAAAAAATAAATTATTAAAAATGTCAAATTCCATTTGATATATGTTTTGTATATAGTTAGTTTTTAAAACTTGAGAATTTGTCAAAATCTGGGACCAGTTGAATTAACATAGCCTCTTAGCCTCTATGTTAAGACAGTGTTTTAAGGACTAGTTTGACCAACTAGCATTTAACCAAGCGCTAATCAGTCTTATATTTTGGATTCAACTTAAAATAATCTTAAGTAAATAAATAATAAACTTAATAAATACGTTTTTATGTAACCACATTTTAAAAATTCTGACCAGTCTTAAAGAAATTAGACTAGTGTAAACCTTTTATGCAACTGGCCCCTGAGATTTTCAATGTGGTCTCAACCTCATCTTGTTAAACAATAGAAATGGTTTCATTATTTCAGTATAGCTTAAAATTTGTAGATTCAGTTGGCCAATTTCACAGTTATCAACATTCAGGTATTCTTGTTTGAGTGTGTTTGCCTTTTAAACAGGACGTGACCATGCATAATGTACAGATTCACCTTCTATCGCAATTGCTCTTCTGCCGTCAAGCATATAAAATGTTTACCATTCAGAGAGGGTTTCAGACCATGACGTTACCATGGTTTCCCACAAGCCAGGAAGTGTGCTACATTTCTCCTTTTTCGTGCCCCGTGTCACAAACAGAATACGTCTGAGCGTGGAAACCTTATGGACACAGATCTGTTGTTTTCATCACATTGCGATTTAAAGTTGTTTTTCTTTCCATTTCGTAGATTCTCAGTGTGCCGTTTTGTCTGTTTTATCACCTCTGGGCAAATACGTTTTTTTTTTTCCAACTTTCAGTTTTGGTAGTTCTTTGTCTTTCTGACACCCCACTCCCATAACCCAACGGTTTCTGTCGCCTCCTTTTTCTCTGCATCTATGTCTGTCTCTCAGTAAGTGTGCGTGTGATCGATGGTAATGTCCACCAGTGGATAAAAGCCATTTTTCACTGCAACTCTAATGTGTTCATTACAAGCGGCCTGGCTTCACTTGGAGTGCACGTTTTCCAGCGAGCGGGCCTCTGTTTCTCCGTTTTCAATGTGATTAGCCTAATGCTCTCTCCCTTTGGGCCTTCCTGTTTTTTTTTTTTTGGTACACAAGACCTCTTTTCATTAGCTGCTTGCTTTGAACACGCACACAAACGAGAGAGGACACGGGAAGGATGTCTCGATGTCTTTGCAACCCTCTCACTTCACACGGTTCTGTTGTGCTGACGTTCGTTTGGCTGCTGACAACATGGCTAGAGTTTGTACAGGGTTACGGAGGGTTGTAAACAAAACTAGCAGGTGAAGAATGAAATTACAGTGAATGGTATTTAAAGAATTTTCAGATGAAGTAAAAGCAAAATTGACCTTTTTAACTTTCTCAGTACATGTTCTTGTTCTTACTGTATTAAGTCAGTTCCTCTCAAGATCACATCTCAATATATCTCAATAAATTAGAATGTC